>OMLP01046357.1:23251-35745 GCA_900302685.1 Spondyliosoma cantharus
GCACAGACACACACACACACACACACACACACACACACACACGCTCACCACAGTGCCATTGGCCTTGGATCCCAGGCTTACAGGAGGTGCCAGGAACCCTCTCTCCCACAGTCACCCTCTGTTCACTTGGAACAATAAGCCATTTTGTGTGTGTGTGTGTGTGTGTGTGTGTGCGCTTGTACATCCCCACTGCCAGCTTCTTGTGCATTAGTAACGCAGGTACGCCCTCCCTCTCGGCCTCCTGCATCCCATTTGAATCGGCAGCACTGACTTCACCTTCACTATGAAGTCAGCCTCAGTAATGAAGCAAAGAAGCATCGGGGCGGCCCCACCCTTCAGCCCCAAACAGGCCACTCTCGCTCACAACTACCAGCAGTTTTATTGGCCTGTGTGTGTGTGTGTGTGTGTGTGTGTGTGTGTTGTCTGCATTGTCGCCCACCAGCATCAGTCCAGTGTGGGTGGATTCAGGAGACAGCCAGACAATTCGCTGTGCTCTACCCATAATCCTCAGGGATCAACGCTGAATCAACCCCACTTCCTATTTTGTTCATTTAGCCCTTCTGTGTTTGTGTGTCTGTGTGTGCGTTCGCTCAAATGCACTTTGATGTTATCATGCAAATGCATTATTTCCCCACAGTGTTCATCTGTGATTCTCTCCTCTCGTGTTATTCTCGTCTTCTCTCCGTCTCTCTCAGCAGAGTAACAGATGAGCGTGACTCATGTTCATCAGTATCAGTTGGCGTTCTCTTCCCTCTCGTCTCTCTCATCTCGTCTCTCTTGTATACCCCTTTGTCCTTGGCTGGCTATTTTATTTCTCATCTGATACCGCTGTCTTGCCGTTAGATCTCTGACTATTTAGTATGATTCATCCTGTGAAGGGGAACAATTTGCAATGCTAGCTGCTAAAGAAATGCTAAAACTAATAATTCTTTACATTTAAGAAAGCAAAACAAATTTATGAAAAGCAGAGAACTGCAAATTTATGAAATGGGGAGAGAACTGCAAATGTTGTCTTGACACAAACTGGCTGCATGAGAATCACATCAACAAAAGTCTAAAATTAGCCAAATGAGGCTTTAAATTAGGAAGAAATCTCATCAGAGAATGATTAAATAGATAGATAGATAGATAGATAGATAGATAGATAGATAGATAGACTACATTTCTGGCTCTTTGTATAAAATAATGGACGGAGATTCTGATTAAAGCCAACGCAGAAGTGCCTTAAACATGCATTCTCGTTAATGGCCAGCAGGGGGCTTATCCACTCGTTGTGACAAGAAGTCTGATTGTATATAAGCTTATGAGAAAATGTCCCTACTACTCTTTTGATTTAATACCTCAGTAAACAGTTTCCTAATGAGTTTATGGTCTGAATCGCTAGTTTAAACTCTTCTTCAACACACCATGCTGTTCATTTGGTAAATTATGCTCCCATTTAGAATAACACAGAAGATAAAACAGGGCGCAGCTACATTGTCATTAATGACTTTCTTGTCCAAATATGGTTATTTAAGGGCTGAAAAGAAACAAGATGGCGACTTCATAATGCCAAACTTGGTGCATTAAAGCTGTAGTCCACAAACCAATGAGTAAGCCAATGATGGGTTTACACTTGGTGCTACCGAGACATATGCAAAAAGTACTGAGCCTACTGCTTTTGTAGTCGTAAACATTAATATGATGCTCAGTTTTACTTCTTCTTTAACTTCTTTTACTTCTCAAATATGAGAAATCTCTGTTTTATATCCTCTTTAATTGGTTTATCTGTTGGGTTTGGACTGCTAGTCAGACAAAAAAAAAATAATTTGAAGATATCACAGTTTGGCTCTGGGTAATATTGACAGTTACTTTTCACCCATTTCACAGGCAATTAAGCAGTTCAGCAAAAAAATAATCAACTGGTTATTCACCAAACTAGAGAAAAAATCCCTAATGTGCATTCGATTCAATCATTACACAGTAATGGTTCATCTGAATTATGATGATAATGGTTTTCCACATTCATGTCATGCCTACAATGTCTCTGTGCAACCACTTGATGGTTTGTGTGTTGGTGTGAAGTCATGTTACCCTGCTGTGTGGTTCTGAGGCCGTATGTGGACATAATTTTCTGTCTGGGCGGGTGATGACAAATATATGAGTCATGGGTCGATAGCGTCTCGCTAAGATGAGATCATTACACACCGTGGAGAGCTCAGATTGAAAATGTAAGTCACTGATACAAAGCAGAAGCAATCTCTGTGTACGTGATCGAGCGGGGGCGAGTGACTGTGTGCGAGCATGTGTGTTTGTGTGCCAGACTAATGGTCCATTGTGCTCCGTCAGGGTTTATTTAGCTGGCCGGGGCTGTGGGGCTGCTGGCTTTGGAGTCCAGACGGGGCTCTATTTTTACCTTAGCAGGAAAAGAGGGCACACTACCTCCTCTGTTACATAAATGCACACACTCTCACATTCATTTCGCCACAAATATGTAGGCTAATGTAGATTTTATGTGAATCTCCTTTAGAAATGTACGCAAATTGTCAGCTAATTCAGATAAGAGGGCTAGGAAGCTGAAAGGGCTCAACAGGGAAAATAAATATAGACAGTGAGAGATAGAGTCCACACACACATGGTTACACACAACATTGCCATAAACACACACACACACACACACACTGTGGCTATCCCATGGTTGAGGTGTCTCTTTCCAAACTGGTCGCGAGCAGCTGCTGTCCTCACGTCAGGGCGTGAAACCAAAAAAAAAAACACCAGTGTGAGTTTCTCCCTCTCCCTCAGTTTTGCTCTCTCTGGCTGTGAGAGGCCGCCCTGACCAGAGGGTGGAAGGTAGGGAGGGTCTAAAGGGGCCTTACCTCTGACCATTGTGCTTTCATGGTCCTGTGGGAGAGGCAGAGCCACAGAGGAAACCTATATGAGAGAGAGTGGAGCATTCAGAAGAGAGAGACAGTGTCACAACATGTAAGGAGAAGGTTGAAGGAGAAGCCACCGGTAGTGGATTTTTTTTTTTTTTCTCATGTCAGATAATGGCGAGCGTGAGTTGGCCGGGAATATGATGAGCACTGACTGGACTCAGGCAGGAGTCGGTCTGGACTAAACCTACTGAGTGGAGAGTGGAGTGGAAAAGACAGGAAGACCAGGAGGGAGGGAAGGATGAGGGAGGCGTTGGATAATATGGATGGATGTGGTGGAGTGGTTGATGTCATCAGGCAGACATCCAGCCTCTACCTCAGTGATGACTACAAGGAGGTAAAGGGCCAGGCCATGTTTGTCTTACTCTATGCTTATAAGTCATTTTTAATATTTGAAACTAATGCATCCCAAGGGCTCCTGGAAAAATCTCTGTGGTGAGAGTCGGAAAACATATACGTATACGTATTTGACTACGTTGATGGTTTTCTCTTCTTGGTGCCCGTCAAGAATGGAAACACACACACACATCCAGCTAGTTTTGCTGTGCTTTGTCAAAGGAATAGTTTGGCGTTTTTGGAAACACATTTATTCTCTCAGTTTTGCTGAGAAATAAATGAGAAGATCGATCCCACTCTCATGTCTGCATGACAACAAGCCGCGGGTTAGCCTAGCTTAGCACTGAATCAGCTAGCTTGACTGTGAGAATGATTATTATGTTAAATCTAGTTTGTTTACCCCATGCAGAAGTGTAGAAATGACAAGTTGTGTTGGGTTATGTGAAGCACTATTTCGTGGCGGGGTGCAGTGACTAGAAACCTCTCTGGAAGTCACTGCTCCCAGCCAAGAAACAGTCCAGGTCATAACCCACCTCGACTCAGAAATGTTTCATTTTTACACTTTCTTTGATTGTTTCCCCTTGATTCCAGTCTTTATGCTAAGCTACGCTAACTGCCTCCTATCTCCAGCTGCCAACAGGAACACATAAACATGACAGTGCTGTCAATCTTCTCATTCAACCCTCAAGAAAAACCAAAGAAGCACATCTCTCCATGTTCCTTTAATGGAGTTTTGCTTGTTGTGTGTGACACCGCCCAAAGACTGAGGCTGACGTAATGCCTGAAGTTTGGGTATTAAAGTGCTTGGATATTTGGGGCAGAGCTATGACATAATGGCATGAGCAACCAGGCTTTTATCCTTAATTCTGCTGCATTCTTTGGCAGATAAAGCAGATTCCTCCCCTGAATCTTTCCCAACAAATCCATAGTCTGCCCTTTCTCGCACAGAGAGCTCAAATGTCACTCGGAGACCCATTGTCCTGTCTAAACCCACTTCATGCTCCCCATCACTCCTCCCTCCCTTTGTCATTCTGCCCCTTGTCCTTTTTCTTTCTTTTATCCCACCGTAACCCTCCCCCACTTCTTTTAACCAGGACACACACACACTTATATACGGCCCCTATACCTCTTGCTGAGTTGTTCTCCTCCAATCTGAGTGACAGGAGCAGCCTTGCACTGACCTGAGGGTGAACTGTATGAGGGGTCGGAGGTCGGGTTTCTTATCTGGGATGGAATGCTGCACCGCCAAGACAGAAGGGTCTCCGATAACGCGAATACAGGAGAGGCTCTTGACACACTTATACATCTTTAGCCTCCACAGGATGTAGACTTTAAGCGTGCATACTTTAAGGACTAGTTAGATATTTGGGGGAAATCTGTTTTTTCACTTTGTTGCTGAGAGTTACATGAGAAGATTGATTTCACTCTCATGCTTGTTTGGTAAATGAGACATTTGCTTAGCTCAACATACAGACTGAAAGCAGGGGAAGACAACCTGTCTGGCTTTGTCTGCCGCCACCTTTCTGGTGTCTTGTCATCACAGTGAGGTTGGCGAGTCACCTCCAGAAAGACCCAGCTAAAAACTAGTGTGCACCTAACCCCTCAGAAAACCACTAATTGTTGTTTTTACATCTCTATTTTGATTGGGTTTTTTTTTTATACCTGTTACGACAATCTATTTGACTTTCTATGCTCAACAGTACTTATTTCTGTCAATTTGCTTCTGCAGCAACTAGAACTCTTCATTTGGGATCGATGAAAGTTTAATTTATCTTAATTCTTGAGCTTAAAGCTCATACTGATAAAAAAAATAAAAATAATAATTTAATGATATATCTACAGGGCTTGTCGACAGGTGCAAAATCAAAGTTTCTCTATTCCTTAAAAACATTATTGTGATCACGAAACAATGATTTAAAAAAGTTTTGTCGGGTCCAAAAGGTTTGTGAATGCAGGCTGAATGTTAGCAATAACACCTTTAAGAGGTGCAAGTAGGTTGATTTGTTGCCACTGGACAGAGCCAGGCTAGCCGTTTCAGCCCGTTTACAGTCTTTATGCTAAGCTAAGCTCACCCGCTGCTGGCTCAAGTTACATATTTCATTGCACAGATGTCGGATATCAGACATCAATATTCTCATCTCAGTCTTGCCAAGAAAATGAATACATTTATTTCCCAAAATGTCTGAAGATTTCTTTGAATACACTGACTTCAGATGATATTTTCAGAGGAATGTGTAAGCAGAGGCAGTTTCTGTCGAATCTAAGTATTCAAGAACATCTGTGAGGCTAAAGGCACAGTCAAAACACACACACACAGAAGACACAGTGACCTTGTATTTGTTTGTAGAGCTGTGAGCTCAGCAGCAGTTCACTGTCAGGCCTGGAATACACATCAGAGTGAAGCTGTCCCACATCTTCCAAACACGCATGTCGAGCTTTTTTCGGCCGTTACTCACAAGACCTGGTGTTTTCATGTGTGTCTGTGAGAGTGTGTGTGTCTGTGAACAGTGGGTTCTTGTCTCCAACCGAGGAGGGAAGAGAGGTATCGGCCGGTGAAAAGCCTCCATTGTGCATAAAAAAGGGGAAAGCACTTAGTGAGGAATGGAATATTTTTTTTATCTTTTGCAAATTTAGATACAGTAAAGGGGCAAAAAAACCCGACTGGAATCAGAAAACTGCCGGCATGCCGACACACACACATTTATACACATCTCAGATCTTAACCACTAAACAATTTCTGACCACAAGAGCCAGCAATCTGAGGGAGGGAGAAGGAGGAGGCTCTTTGTTAGTGCAGATAATTAAATTCATCTCCCCTCCTCTAATATAGATTTTCAAGGAAGATTTGAGGGCTCAAAACAAGCACCCTGTCGTTCCAAGACTGAGGCTAAATCACCCTCTGGACCTGCCGATGAATGGTTATAGTGCAGGGCGGAGGGAGAAAATGTCTTTGTCAATGAGGGTTTCTCAGCAGAGGAAATTGCTCGGTGAATTCGAGGAAAAACACAAATTAGCCCAATTGTGCGCCTCCCAATCTAATTTGGACGGTGACGACTGCCGTGCTCAAGGCCAGGAAACAAGGGAGGTGGTTAGGGCTGTCACTCAATCTCCTTCTCTCTGTTCCGCTTCCCCACACGCTCCTTAAAAATGTTAATGAAATGGATCCAGCAATTTTCCATGTCATCATCATGTGGAAACAGGCGTGTGGATAATTTGCAATCTCAGGATTTTTAGAGGACTTATGAGAAGCGTCGAAGTGGGAGAACCGCATAAAGGGTTACGATAACGTCTTATTTGCGAGGATTCGAGGGAGGTAGCCAATCAGACCGGGCAGAACGTTTTTTTGTTTTTACCAGCCTTTTTGATCTGCGAGGTTTGCATTTCATTCACCCAAAACTACATTTGAAAAGTCACACCTGGAATAAAGGAGCAAAAAGCAAACAGGAACTGTGAACATGACGGGATTCGAGTGCTTCCTGCTTTCAGGGAGATTCAGAAAGTTAATTTACTTAACTTCCAATTAAGGAAGTGTGTTTTTGAGACATCACTTAAAATTTAAATGGTAGAAGATGAGCTATTGGTGTGGATGATACAGGATTCTTGTAGAAAAGGAAGGTTGAAGCAGCAGCAGCGTGTGTTTACTGCCCGTTTCGTGCCTCGACCTCTCAGTGGCGTATTCCACACCTCTGTAAATGCTTTACGGTGTGTGACGACTCTTTTAACACACTCACACAGCCACACACACACACATAACAGAAACATGCCGTATAACAGATGTTTACACAAAGGAAGGAAGTTGTGTTTTCAGGCAGGTGTGGGGTGTGATAAGCCTATGACGAGCATTGCTTTCATTGAAGAGTGAATGTGCTAAAGCTGAATTCACATGTGACAAGTGCCTCCTGATCACAGCTGCAGTCAGTTCTTGTAACTGAGTTCATAAGAATGTAATTCTGATGAAGCGTTAAGTTGATTTATTGACTAGATTGTCGGCAGAAAATTACTTTCCAACTATTTTGATTAGGGCTGCGCATTCGGATTGTTTTTTCATCTATTAATCCAACAATCTAACAACAGTTGTTGACTAGTTTTGATAATAATTTTGTTATTTCTCAAGTAGGAAAGCTTCTTCGGTGAGAGGGTTTGCTGCTTTTCTCCTGTTTTCTATAACTCTGTTTTGGATTTTTGCTGAATTAAACGTTTTGGGTGAAAATGTATTAAATATATATCAAGTAAAGGCTCCTAGCAGCAAAAGTGCACATAGGAATTCACAACCAATTCCGAGTTATTAATCAAAAAACAAAAAAACAACCACTGAATACTTAAACGACCACCTTTTCAATAAATGGCATCATGTTGTTTCTAATTACACTGTCGTCCACATGTTTATGAAGTCTAAAGACTAAATCAAGATTGGTCAGATGTCATGTACGCCTCCTCTGCATGTCACCAGTAGCCTTGTTGATGGAGTGTCTCCTTGTGTGTCCGTCTTTATATAACCCACAAATATCTAAAGATAGTCACGCTTTAGTTTGTCCTTGAGCGCTGATGAGCTTACCAGTGGCTGTGTATGAGATGTTTTTCGTCTGAAATCATCACAGCAGCATATGCTCCGTGTTCCGCCCCATATATTTAAACGGCCTTCAACTCTGATCACTGGACGTAAGCGACAAAATGTTAGCAAAGGCTGTCTCACGCTGTTTATGGCCCGGTTTAAACTGATTTTATGACAGCAGTTATTTTTTTTTATTGGGCTACTGTTCAGTAGGGTTTGGACAAAATATTGATACAGCAGTGTGTCATATTGTTTTATATTGCAGTAGATTATTAATACACTGGCACCAAATATCGATATTTGTATGAAAACATGCAGGCGCTGAACAGATTCCCCTGACAATTGACCATTTTTAATACATGATTTCATCTCAGTGTATGTCAAATATCCTTCCTGCACCTGTTTCAACTTAAAAGCCATCTAGCCTTTCAGTGGACAGAAACCATTTTATTTCTTAACAATTATTGTGAAACATCATCAGGAACATGTTGTGGGAAATTCATTGAACCTGAAAGGTATGTGTATGGTCGTTTCACTCAGCTGAAGTCATATTTTATCAGTTGTTTTGATGTTAAACTTTAGAGGAAGGCAAGTGTATTCGCAGTTGTCCTGATGACTGTACCTTGCTACACTCGTTCATGGGTTATCATGAAAGGTTCCTCTTGGAAGCTGCAGAGTGTCGTGCAACGTGATCTTATTTATTACCGGCCTTGTCCTTGGCCTTATATCAGATGGTTTTGAACATTTTTAAATTGGCCCAACCTTTATGGTTATCATGTGGAACGTATCGTGAATTGTTCCGTACTGTCCGGTATCATATTGTAGCGTGACTTCTCTGTGGTTGCCACCCTTGCTGTTCTTATTCTTGAACAAACAAGTTATGATCGCTGGTTGAACCCTGATTATCTCCTCCAGCAGAGAGTGTGTGTGTGGTCTTGCATTTGCAAACTCTTGAGCTGTAAAGTTAGCGGTGATTTGATTTCTCAGCATTCTTGAAGCAAAATTTCCCCTTTGCCTCCCTGAATGTCTCACGTTTCAGTTCCACCTGGACTTCACCGCAACTCCCATGTTGGTGTTTTCCCAGCCCCTCGCCTCATGGTCCGTGATGCTCAGTGAATCTGCTGCCTCTTTTCATCTGTTCTGCGTAGGAACTTGACTGACAGCGTGTCAGTGTCTGTGTTGTAGTCAGACTTGTTTGATTGATGTACATAAATACACGGCTGCAGTGGACCATGCAGGCTGCCGTTGCGCCTTTGAAGCAACAAACTGAAACTCTCAAGTGTGTTCATCTTCACACACCAGTCTATCTTTCAAACATACACACACACAGACACACACACACACACACACACACACAGTGCCAGGTCGACCGCTGTACGTGCCAGTGTGTGTGCTGGCATCGCCAAGTGCGTCCTGCGGGCTCTTGTGTGGAGTGGGATTATGTTAATTTGTCCTTGGTGGAGGCACTCTCACCAACGCCCGCACACAATTGTCAGGAGGGACGGACAGAGAGGGAGGAAAGGATGGAGCCAGGGAGTTGAGAAAACGAGTGGGAGAGAGGTGAATCTGTGATAAGCAATTTGGAGAGGGACGAGGAGAACGAGCGGCAGGGAGATGGCTCGGTGGAAGAAAAGGAGAGGCCTGAGGCTGATGGAGAGAAGAGGAGATGGAAGGAGATGAGCGGAATTGGGGATAATGAGAAAGAGAGAGCAAGACAAACGACTGCAGAGGCTGAATCGGGTAGATGGGAAAGGTGGGAGATGGGCAGAGGGACAATAATGGGAGATAGACGGATTCAATAAGGGGGGAAAGAGTTTGCACTCGAGGGCAACACCCCTGTCCCTGTATGTTCACCCCCTTCACACTTTGATTCTTCTTTTGTTTTGTTGTCATTTTCCCTTTTTTTAATTGTGACATGTGGAACTCTGCTGCTTGTCATCCCCCCTCTCTCATCCATTTCCATTTCCTGACTTCCAGTGTGTTTTCCACATCCACACAACCAACTTTGCCCTCGGAAAGTTTTCTCAAGTTTAAGCAAGTTTTCTTGCTTGATGACGTGAAACACTCACAAGTTGCAAACATGTGATTCCTTCTGATCACAAGGTTTTAAAACTTTGGTATTATAATCATTTTTCTTATTTTTTTTAGAAATTTCTTCTTTTTTTTTTTACTTTACCAGGAATATTCCTACTGAGATTCAAGAGCGAATATTTATATTTATTTTTGAATTACTAGAATATCTAGTAATCAACTTTCATGTGTATCTGTAGCTCACACCAAGATGAAGGTTTGAGGAATGATGTACATAATTCATCCACATGGCTGAAGGTTGCTGCTGCGGTAGACAAAGAGCACAAATAAGGAGGCAGTTCACGCAGTAAAGCCTTATTATGTCTCACATCATGTAAAGCTGGCTCTCAAGGACCATGAAGAGTCCTTCATCAGTCCCAAAAATTTGGGCTCTCGTGCTTGTGTAGCATGTGCTACAGAGAATTTAAACTCTGAGTCGCTCATTAGTTGTTTGCACCTCAGTTGGACGTGTTTACCTGCTATGGGGACTGCTGTGTGTGCATGTCTGTCTGTCTGCGTGCGTGCGTGCGTGTGTGTGTGAGAGAGGCAGGGAGTGTGTGTGAAGTGCTGCCAAAGCTGAAGCTGCACTGAGTTAGGAATTCAGGATTGGGATGCGGCCAAGTGAGAGCGACTCTGGACTCGTGTGATGAAGTGATTCGCGCAGATTTAAACATGCATGAAACAGCTATTAGTGTTTCTTCCCGTGGAGTTTACCATACATACACTTAGTCCTGCGTAAGTCCTGCAGTAGAGGATCTATTTCGTGTCTGGGTATCAGTTGGTTGTTCTCTGAGACAACAGCACCACCTGCTTGTGGACGCTGGTAACAGCAACTTGCAGTGATCCCTCGACTTTAGATGTTTCTGACACTTTTTCCTCTCACTTCGGCTGGCTCCACACTCTGTACCACGGCTTGTTGGGATGACACTGAACCTCCAGCTGCAAATTAAGATGAAGCTGCTGCTAATAATAAACTTGCAACTGTGATCTGAAGTGTCAGAAAGTGCCCCGGGGGTGGCTACGCTTCTATTTCTGCATACATGCGGTGAGGTAGGTGAGGTAGCATGCCAGAAAACTGTATATATAACAATGAACGTCTGACCTGCTGAAGAGGAAGACACCTGACTCCCACCAGCCTGACCTCTGACCTCGCTGTGAAAGTCTTCAAAGAGGTCGTGAAATGGTTATCTCATCTTGTCAATTCTTCCGTTGCAGGCCCAAAAGAATGAGAGGGAGTCGATCAGGCAGAAGTTGGCCCTGGGCAGTTTCTTTGACGATGGGCCCGGCATCTACACCAGCTGCAGCAAGAGCGGCAAACCCAGCCTGTCCTCGCGGTAAGACCTCCGACCTCTTGTCTTATTAATTCATTCTCTTCTTTCTGTTTTTGTTTTGGAAACCTTGTAACTCTCTGAAAAAGGGTGCACTGAAAAGGTTAGTCTGTACAAAGATGAGAGCGGTGGCTCAAAGTCTAGAGGACATGGTTTTCCTGCAGTGTATGAGTGTTAAAAAAAATCCCAAAAGGGTTTAAATTTGAAAGTGTAGATTTACTGTCATGGCTACCGGTAAAAGAAAGGAAGAATGACAGGAAGCAGAGAGGATTTGTGCAGTCAGCCCATGTGGCTCTCACTTCCCAAAAGACACACACACACGTAAACAGACACTGAACACCTCCTACACTGTACCTTACTGGAACTAGATGTTCTATAAACACTTGCTCTTTGTATTCCTGTGATCTGTGTCACATGGAGTTCTAAATATTGCTGCGACAGATCGATGACTGGTTGTGATGCCTAATGTCTCATTGATGGTGTCAGGGGAAAGGTAAAATGGCGCTTCTGTGTGACTACACAGTGTTTTACACTGGATCAGAGCCAAGTGGACTTTTTGAGGCCAGTATTTGAGAATTGAAGGCACTGATCGTCCAATAATCTTCTCACAATTCCTATGAGGATCCCTTAAATTATTTCTCAGAAGAAGAAGCAAAAGTACCTAGAAAAGTATTGCCTGCACGCCGACTCCAAGTCATATGATGAGTTCAAAAGGACAATATTTCATTCAGGGAGGCTCAGACTGTGCAATTCTGGGCCAATACCAATGTTTTTGTTGTTGTTGTTGTTGTTGTTGTTTTTCTTATTTATTTATTTCATTGGAAACAAATAAATCTTCATTACAAAAATTATATTTCAACAAATGTATGTATACAAATTTATTAAACAAACTTTAGCATAACCAGTGCTCACATGAAAAATAAATGCTTCATAAAGCATTTTACCACGCTGTAGAAATATCTACACAATGATTAGACTTTGTCAGTGCTTACATAGCCTCAGGGACGAAGACAGGGATGTCACAAGTGGGGACAGGATGGTTAAAGACGTAATCACAGAGAAAACACTCACAGTAAGTTGACTGTAGTGAATTTTCCTTATCTGAGATAATCGTGAATATCCTCAAATGAATGACTTGAGAAAGCTGACCAGCTCACTGATGTACAGTCTCAGTCGTGTCTCCATGGCTTAAGGCTCGGCTTGCACATTGTGTCCCCCAGAAGGACTTTCTTTCTTTAACTGACAATTTTTCAATAAAAAAAAAACAAAAAAAAAAAAAAAAAAAACCTTTTTTCC
>OMLP01046359.1:3113-21199 GCA_900302685.1 Spondyliosoma cantharus
GTTACACTTCATGGCCAAATGTAAATGTGAACACTTTCGTGAACCCAGTTCAATAAACTGAGGTTTCCATGTGTATGAAGTGATATTTTCAGTATCGTCAGCCCTTACTCTCTCACCTGACAACTGGAATATCACATCACATCGCACATTTACGTTAAATGTCAAATTTTCTATTAGTGCATTTTCATTAGCTGAGTTGGTGCTGAGTCTGAAGGGTTTAAAGAAATACCTTTATGAAAACCATGACAAATGTATTGATGTAGTGCATGTGACCTATGACAGAGCCTTCTCTGGTTATATCAAACCTTGAATGAAAATAAATGAGGGCTCATAAACCACAACATCATCGTTTAGATATATACCAAGTTATCTATTGCAACCCATTTTCTATTTTACATTTTTTTTTCTTTTTTTAACATGAATTGACTGAAATCAAAGACTGTTGTGACATTAGCAAGGCGGTTTCAGATAGACTGTTGTATCTGTATTAAAACTTCCATATGAGATTTTAATCATTAATAAAGCAGAAAGATACAGTTGCAGATGTACAAACTGTTGTTATAATAAAGCAGCATTTAAAGCATCCTCACGCCACTCTCACTACTATAACCACTTCTCATTGACACGTGGCATTGTCGGCCTGCAGTCTTTTGAATTTTTAAAATCAGGGATACAGCAACAGGCAGAGGGGCTCTGTCAGCTGACTACTGCCAACGCTGCAGGGCACACAACAAAAACCATAGCCACAGATGCTCACAACTGTCACATCAAGATTTAGCTATGAAATGCATATGTAGTTGATGGTTTGGGTACATGGTTTGCAGGATAGCTGGTAAGTTAATAATTCCATCACGTCACATGAATTTAGGTCAACCGGCAGATCAAAAAAACAATTCCTGTATTTTATGATGATCTGCAAGGTAAAATGACTGTTTTTCATCAATGGAGTCCAGTAACTTTGAGAAGAGCAATATAACACCTGCTCCTGGTCAGGGGACAGCTGTGGCCGCTGTGCACAGTTCATTTGGTGTGATGCTCGAGTGCAACATTTTTTTAAATGATTAGTTGTTTTATTCTTTTGTTTAGAAAACAATAGTCTCTTTTTCAGGAACATCCTGATCAAATTCAGTTACACACTCACACCTGGACGTTGTTCAGTAGAACCACAGTCTGATCTGCCACCCATACAGCTCAAGGGCACCTAATTTGGGAGGGGCAAGTGCTTCTGTTCACCTTACCCACCCAGACTTATCCTGCCATGCATTCAAGTGGCAGTGAACGTATATACAACTTTTAACAAACCTGTTATAGTTCACCAAACACAATTTAAAGAAGGACCCAACATACAAAAATGAAAAACAATCACTAAAAGGCACTAATTTTAAAAAGTATCTCCTCCTTTCACATATTCACTATAACATAAATAACAGTTTATTGTCACACAAGGGCTAATATAGCACATGAAAAACATGGAGAATCTATCATGTTACCATAATGGACGGGATCGCTGTGAAGATGGTGAGTCTGAGCCTCTGACACATGAGACTCACCAGTCTCTGACTGGTCCACTCCCAGTGGGAACAACTGCCACAAGGATGACACTAGCTTCACAGTTGTTTACTGTTCAGGGAGGAATTAAGAAATCCACACCTGGCTTTGATTACAATCTAACTGGTTATGAAACATTTTCAATTCAATTCCTTTGTCTCCATTTGTCCAACGTAAGACCATCAGTGTGACGTATATAGTTACCAGAATTGTTTTTAAAGCCCATCACCAGATCCACTTATGTGGGTGGGATAAGTCGTATAATTAAAACTATTTGTTATGTCGCAGTGCTAAGGATGACTTGAGTCATAGCCGTGGTATGGCACTAAAAGTTCACTTTGTTTCACCATCGTCATATTACACTTATTAATCTTTTGAAGCCACAAAAAGACATATTACCTCATCACTCTGCATCACACATAGAACCAGTAATAAAAATATGAACCAGAACCAACAGAACCAGAGTTCCTTGTAGCTGCTTTAATTAAATGTCATGATTCACTGCCCAGTTAACCTTGCTCTGTTATGCTGTTGGTTACAGGGAAAAGGCTTCCTCATTTTTATAGTCTTTCATGATTCAATTATTAGTGGAAACTACGGGTGCAACTAACAAACACTGTCATTACCAGTTCAAATATTGATCATTTCTTTCTAGGGCTGGGATCAAGGTGATGAATGTGCTCACTCATCTTGATTCATTTGTTTAGTCTATCAATTATCAGGCCGAAGTGAAAAGTGTCTGAACTGTAAATCCAAGACTCCAGACTGACTTCATCCAATGTCTTCTTTTGTTCGACTGTCACTCGAGACCCCAATGACATTTTGTTGACTGATAGAAAACTGAGAAAAGCAACACATCCTACCAGTGGACAGACTGACAGCAGAATGGTTGATATTTTATGGGGGTAATATCAACTGAAAAAAAATAGGTTTTATTCGACACAGGGCCCGTCAATATGTCAACTGATATTGCTCTTTGGCGTTTATATTTCTGGACAAAATCAGTTAAATTACATTTCACTGAATTGCTCTTTATGAGCCCCTGGGGCCCCGCTTAATTGCCAGTCCCAGTTGGTAATCTAACCTTGTTTTTTTCCAAAAAACATTTTCTCCTTTATCTGACCATTTGACCACACTACACACAGTTGTGGTGAAAAGTTTCCAAACACTGTTAAAGAACATGCATATCATAGTATTATAGAGTCTTCTACTAGAGACTTCTACAGCTCTCATGTTTCTGTGATGAATGAGAGGAACACAAACTCAAAAGACCTATGATAAATTCATCTTTAAATCAGATTTTATGAATGTTTTAGTGACAAAGTAGTTTGTGTTCCACTCATTCATCACAGAAACATGAGAGCTGTAGAAACCACTGGAACTGAAGACTGACATGATGTTCATGTTCGGTATGAGTGAATGTAAACTTTTGACCAGGACTTTACAGTGTTCCTAACCCTAGTCAAACTGTTAGCATCAGCTTCCTTGTCTCAGAACACTGCTTCATCAGTCATCAGTCAAGTATTCTATCATTCACACATTTGGTCCAGGTGAGCTAAAAAACAGGAATCCACATGCTTTGTGTCTCCACGTGATGATCAGAGTTCATCATGGTGCAGTGGCTCCATGTTGGGCTGGATGAACACACCCTCCATGGAACGCCACCAGTTGTGCTGGTTGGGAGAGTTCATGCCGTGCACCTCACGCTGGCCGCGGATGGGGTGGCCGTACTGCTCTCCTGTCACACTTAGAAAGGCGTCTGTGCCCACGTGTTTGAAGCGCACGGCCTCATCGCGCTCCCAGTAGGTGCCGTCGCACTGCACTGCCCACACGTCCAGGTCGTCGCCCTCGCCATTCTCTCCGAAGGCACTGACCTCCTGCAAACAGCACAGACAGGTGAAGGTAAAAGGAGAAAACATTTGCAAGGTGGTGATAAAAACACAAGTATAAAAGACAATGTGTGTGCTGCTGTCTGACCTGGTTATTAGACAGAGGTGAGCTGAAGTGGTGTGTGTGAAGGTTTCGTCCAGTCTTCATGTGTGTGATGCGGATGGCCTGACCACACTTAATGGCAGCCCCGCGTTGACACGGAAGGTTGGGCTTCCCTCGAATCTGCCAATAACTGTTAGCATCATCTGCGTTCTCCACTCCAGTTACAGACTGCTGTCCACTGCCTACAGACACACAGACACAGTAAGAATGACAACTCCCACTGAGCTCCATTTAAAGGGAAACTCTCGCCAAGAAGCAACCTAGGCTTTATTTGTGAATGTATACGAGTCAAACCTTCGTGTAAAAGCATAATTACGACGAAAGACGCACTTTTAAGATTCACCGTAGTTTCGTTTTCGGGTCAAGCTCATTTTCAATGGAGTGCAGGGGCACTTTTACGATAGTGTATTAAAAATAGCGATTTTGAAGCTAAGAAGGCTCGACACAACATGAAACTTTGCTCGCAGTATCACCAGGGTCTCAACACGAGCATTAAGAACATTGTTTGTGTACACAGAGTTTACTAAAAAGAGAGTTTTTGAACAACTCACGTTAGCAGTAGCTTGTTCTGCTCCCAGTCGTCATGGCAGCCGATAAGTATCAATCTCCGAATACGACGCATCATGGAGGTCAGTTAAGGTGGAACACTACTGGCTTCCGGCAACAACTATCCGCGCAAAATCTCACGTGACTTTTCTGGCTTTTGATTGTAGTATTGTTTCTTATATGAGGCTCCTTTTTCAACTTCAAGGTCAATATTGTTTTTCACTAACGACAAAACAGCGAATTGTCTGTGCATTCATATGGAACTAAGCTTTAGGAGTGTTCCACCTTAACTGACCTACAGGTTACGTTGCATTCAGAGATCGATACTTCTCGGCTGCCATGACGCCGTCGAGCAGAACAAGCTACTGCTAACGTGAGTTGTTCAAAAACTCTCTTTTTAGTAAACTCTGTGTACACAAACAATGTTCTCAATGCTCGTGTTCATGTGTAGAGACCCTGGTGATACTACGAGCAAAGTTTCATGTTGTGTCGAGCCTTCTTAGTGTTTTAAAAATAGAGATTTTGAAGCTATCGTAAAAGTGCCCCTGCACTCCATTGAAAATGAGCTTGACCCGAAAACGAAACTACGGTAAATTTTAAAAGTGCGTCTTTCGTCGTAATTATGCTTTTGCACGAAGGTTTGACTCATATACATTCACAAATAAAGCCTAGGTTGCATTTTGGCAAGAGTTTTGCTTTAACATGTCAGACAGAAGAACTTCAGTAAGCTTCAGTTGTGTTCCTTTCAGGGGATGAAAGATGGACTTTGTATACCTGTCAACATTTGACTTGCCCCAATTTTGTCTCAGATATTCTATATGTGAATTATTTGGGGCCAATTGATTTAATAGAACTTTATTTACAGAAAATGTTTATTGACACATCAGATTTATGGAACTCAACACAAGTAATATAAGAGAGGGCTGCAGCTTCATTTACACAGCAGCATATGTCGTTGAATATCACATACCACTCTTGATCCAGCCAACACTGCACCCCTGATACCGACACACCACTGCTGCTTCAGCGGCATATCATGTCCTGCATGGACAAACCGCTGCTGTTACAGGGGTATAAGCCTTCAGGCATCGACATGTCACTACTGATACAGAGGCATGTGTCATTTATTTAATGAGAAGGTCTGCGGTACCAGGCGCACTGATCCAGTAAGTTTCTTTATGAAACTTTCTCTTCCTTTTTGTGCCATAAAGTTGCCTTTTATCCTATAATAAAAATCTTATGCTCATTTTAATCATTTCTCACTTGAAAGCCAGTACTGCAAATTCTGGCGAAATATGGCTAAAACATTTAGTCAACAAACTAATTTTACATTGACAGCCCAAATTTAGCCACGTTCTAGCCCAGACGTCTGACAGCCATTAGACTGTACATCTTTTAGACATAAAACTGCTTGCTCGGTTGTGCCTACAGCTCACCTGCCATTCCCCCTCTACACAACCTAATATTAATTATATCAATTGCCTTATTTTTTACTATATAAAACACATTTTGTGTCCGTTAGACAGACATTACACAGAAGTCACTGTAAACCATAGGTTCAACTGGTTCAGAAGTGAAAATGATTTATTGAGAATTAGAGGACATTTATTCAACGGTCACATTTAGATCATGTTTCACCAGGATTTATAACACTGGTTTTCAACTGAGAAATTTCAATGTGGTTACTCGAAAATGACGACATGCTTTTATTTACACACTGTAGAGGATGAAATGTGTCTTCAAAAAATGGATAAATAAAATTCACATGATCCATTCAAACTCGTTCCACAGAGCTCCTGACTGCGAAGCCACTGCGCTACTTACTGCACCATCACAATCTTACTTACCACCAAGGTGAAAAGCATCATATACATTTCTTTAGCTTGTGCCGTGCATGCAGCCACTTATCAATATCTCCTCTCAGCCTAAACAAATGATCAAAATTAGTTCACAAAATTAACTGTTTTGTGACACATTAATGTTATAATCACATCTTCAATCAGCGTTGAAATCCCAGATGATGGTCACTGGCTTAAACAAAACGACATATGCCTCTGTATCAGTAGTGGCATGTCGATGCCTGAAGGCTGCAGTAACAGCAGCGGTTTGTCCATGCAGGACATGATATGCCGCTGAAGCAGCAGTGGTGTGTCGGTATCAGGGGTGCGGTGTTGGATCAAGAGTGGCATGTGATATTCAACAACATATGCTGCTGCGTAAACGAGTGTAGAATAGCGTGATCCGAGGCCTTGATGAAACATAAGTGTAAGAACTCAGTTGAGACACTAAATTTCCAACACTTTCTTACCACAATAAGCCAGACTGTGCACCGGTCTGGGTTTAGTGGCTGTTAAACTATGAATTAAAACAAGCCGGTCATATTTTCTGTTATTAGCAGCTTTTTCATTAGCTTTGAGTAGTTTATAGGCAGAAATGTAGCCGTATTATTTGACTATAATATCACATAACACCCATCCCACGTGTCCTTACTGTTTACATGCATACACCCCAGCTGGCACTGTCAATAAAGACTAAAAAAATTTAAACATTTATAGCAGAACTTGTCTTGAAACCAGCCCAGTGGTATTACATTTGCATATTCATCAGGTCTTTCAGTAGCCCAACAGTCTCAAGTGCCACATACCATTATGTGATGGCGGGATACCAGTAGCATACCACTCCAAGGATTGGTATTTGCCACTGAGCCACGATTGGCATACTATCTGCCACTATTCGATCTCAGCGTAACTCTTAAAATTCAAGATGATATCATGGCTAAAATTGTATGTACCCATCACACATAAATGCGAACACTCATTAAATCTGGTTCTTATTGTATTGACTTATTCTTTGAAATCTGAGTGCCGTTGTTGTTGCTGTTTTATAGTACAGGTATTGTCTTGTAAATGGGTTTTATACTATGGTGTTCATTTTCTTCACTGCAGTGTTATTTCTGTCTCTTGCCCTGGGACTACAGATGTAAAATAGCTGATAGCCAACTCTGGTGCAGCCAAGACGCTGTGTACTCTACCTGTCAAATAAACTAGAATGGCACTCACTAGAGCGCATACGTCCGGCAAGGCACAACAATCAAACTTAATCCAATAACAAATAAAACATATATAAACTTTTCTCATTGAGATTAGGGTAGGAACCACAATCAACTTATGATTACTCCAAATCAATCTGTGCAAGACTGGCTGCGAACAAGCACGGATAAGTGTTAACTGTTGAACATTACTACTACAAGCCTCTTGGGTATGTCTGAAGAGAAGTGTCAGCCTTCTGTCTCTTCATGGCTCAGAGACACAGAGGAGGATGATCAGTTCCTGTATCACTTTCAGGCCATGTTTGAATAAATGCACGTTTCTTTCAATATATTTATGTTGTATATTTACAAACATCAAAACATTAAATATAATGTCTTTGCACCATTTTCAATTAGGTGATTATGGAAAGTGATGATCAAATTATCCCACTCTGTTGAATGTGTTACAGTGTCAAACATTTGTGGGGGCAATTCCAAGCCAGCGTTCCTGAAGTGGTCTTGACTTTCCAATAAATACAGTGCATGGTGTCTTTATATAGTCATTGTGATCTGATGACACCTGCAGGGCGTCAACTGCATTTCAATCCAACATATTTTATTTATTTTCAACGAGGTTCAGTATTAACGTCATATTGGACTTTACTTTGAAAGGTTTGACTGGAAGTCTAGTTGGTGGTTTACATTTTGGACATTATTATCGCCGGTGTATTCACTGTGTAACACCTGCTCTGCTGGTTCCGACAGTGGCTCTCTGTGTGGCCGTGAGCAGGTGTCATACATGCAGCTGGACATTTTGAGAAAAAGAATCTACCAGAGACGAGACATATGAGGTGTTGAGCTTGATATGCGTTAGTGGATGTGTGCCGATGAGCAAGGCAACTTTAGATTGTGCGCTTTTTGAATTAATTTAACATTCCTTTAACATATACCACATTACGCTGCAGTAGGAGGGACAGACACAATCCGTTCACCTTATTCATTGTCCTTAAATGTTACAAACGTGTTTGAATGTAAACGCACTGGTACAACTGATACTGGTGCTGGTCCTGGTACTAACCCTGGCTATCTGAGAGAAGTTACCTGAGCCATATTTGACATCGTGGGAGTGGAGGCGGACGTTGTGTCTAGTGTTGAGCAGTTTGACCAGTGAGCCGCAGGTCACATAGTCGAGCTCCGACTCTCTTCCCTCACAGTCCGACCACAGCAGCACAAAAAGCAGCGACTTGACCAAAACATGGACGGCGTGAATTATCTCCATCTTCGTGTCTCTGCTCTGAGACGCTAAGACAGTGGGCAGCACCTTCAGTCGTTTTCAAACGTTAATGCTGCTTTCAGCCAATCCCAGCTTGACAAGTCCTAAAATACGGAACTAAATGTTGACATGTGATTGGCCATATTCCTTGGTGATTGGTCAAAATATAGACATATACGCCGCACTGGCCCCACGCAAGTTGCCGTTGCCGCAATGCGTTAGCGTGTCCGCCATATTGGATGTGGCAGATATGCTCCGTGGACCTATCACAATGCCGATAACTAGTGGACACTCCCTCGAGGCGGAGTCCAGTTCATCCCCATGAAAGCTGCTCCCTCAGTGAAGCAAGAAGAGAAAAACGCTCGACTTCCGGCCGTGTTTTTCCGCATAGCTCCGCATTGTGCGGCCCATAGAGCGTTCATTTAGTTATTATTTTAGCAAAATATTACATTCATAAAATGAAGTGGCTTGAAAGATTTCCCTCCTGTCACAAGTTACACATTTTAAATCATATTTGACCTCCATTGAATTTTAACTAAAAAAGAAAGAAAGAAATTGGCAGAAACAATGAGACTATTTAGACATTTGAAATGTTCTCCTTTTAGTTAGCAGACCTCTGAACTGTGTTTTGTTGTGTTTCGTTTCGTTTGTTGCTGTGACTGCAATTTTGAACTATCTAGTATTTAATGTTCTTGAATAATAATAATAAAAAGCTTGCGCACTAGACTTCCTTAGAATATTGGACATGAAAATTATTATTACGATGATTATATGAATCAGGTGTTGAAGCAGCATCAAAGCATAACTAAAACAAACACAAACAAAAAACATTTAAGGAAAAAGGTGAGAGTCTCACTCGAACAACTCCAGTCCGCTGGACAGGCTGTCCAGCCGCCGTTGGCGCGTTTGCCAGCAGCAGCTGGACAATACGATATCTTACATACATACATTTGACACTTTGCCAAATTCGAGTCCTCTTTAGGTCTTTGCATGTAAGTTAGATCGCCCTAAACTATATAACGTTACAAAACGGGAGGCAAAAATGAAGGACAGTTCTGTCAAATATCATGCATAACATTATTCCATCTGATATGTCCATCCCTAGTCAACAGCTAACACTACCATAAATAATAATAATACATCTTGATCTTTACTGAGAGAACAGAATTGTGTCTTAGAGCCACTCATCATCAGGCTGAAACAAGTGGAAATAAACGGGAAATTACAATAGGTTATTACGTTATTTTGCTTTAGTTTAGCGTCATTTCAGGAGCGCTACACTTATGCCACAACCACCGTGTTGTTCAGTATCGACTAGAGAGTTTGTTTACTATGTCGCAATATTTTGAATTTGAGTGTAGTAACCGCTTTTGGCCACATTCTTACATATGGCACCTTTAAACATGTGGAGCTCAGACCACACGTGTGAATGGAGGTGGCTTTCCTCTGGCCTCACTCAGTGACACACGCAAACACACCTCATGTTCAGCTTCATTGGGGTCCAGGCTTCCGTCTTCGTAATCCCTTATGAGGGCCCTTGCTGTGAGCTTGTGGAGAAACTGAACACACATCAAAACACGTCACAATCATCCGCATGCGCAGGGTAAAGGAGTTATGATGTGTGTGTTGTATAAGCCAGTATTACAGTTCTGCTGAGACTGTTAGGTGGGAATGTGTGTGTTCTTACTGTGCCCTTGGTCTTCTGCAGCTCGGTGGTCGACACCATGGTTTTGAGCTCCTGACCGCTCAGATTTCCGAGCAGTGTGGCCTGAGGGGTCATTTGGGTCATTAAACATTAAAAAAATCTCAATTATATACTGGTACAGGATTTGATGCTTTATTGTTTTTTATATTATTGTAAATCTAACATTGTTATGTGTTGGATTTTTGTTAAAAGAAAACGAGCATTTTGAAGATGTCACCTAGAGCTGAGGGAAACTGTGATGCCAGTTTTTCAAAAGTTTCTCATATTTTACAGTCTAAAGAATCAAAAGGCAGATAAATTGATCAATGATAAAAAAACAAAAAAGCCTTGTTGCAGCCCTAACTAAGAATCAGAATAATACACACACTCACACAAACATTAAATTATCTCCAAGCGCAAGTTCAGCTGTAATTCAGTTTGCAGTCATCTATGTGAACTATGTACCTGAGTGCAGTGCGGCACAAAACCATAAACCAGAGTGTGAGAGTCACTGAACAGAGCGTGGAGCTGCTTGGGGGCTTGTACAGGAGGGGGGGCTGTCGGGTTGAACTGCTGCCACTTTACTGACACTGAACTGCAGCCGGGAGACGCCATGCGCTTCACCTGACGCGCTACCTGCGGCCAACACAGACAAAAGGTAAACAGAGGAATCAGGGTTATTTCATTCCATGTGAAAGTTTATTTGTGTCCCATTTTATGACACTTAAGATTGGACCGATCTACTTTATAATGGTTTGTGGTGGTTGGTTCGTGTGCAATGTGGCAACGTATCAGTCCTTGTAAATTTGGAGACAGAATAGACAACATAAATGGAGACAAGCAGATGGAAACATAATCGTGGTCACGCATTGGGTCTTTTATATACGGATCTCAATGAACTGGCACTAAATTAAATTTGAAGGTTTTGCAACAATGCAGGAAAATTGTTTACATCTTATATTTAGACTTCTTTTCTTTTTATCTGCATAATCAATGACAAATGAGTGCGCGAAAAAAATGATGAAAAAACTGAAAACCAAAAATGGTGACCCACCTCGCCTCATTTCTGTCACCTCACACAACACTTGATAAAAGACAAATCTTAATCTGAACATACCGTGATTAAATAGTACTAGTCAGTCTCACCTTCTCTGCCCAGTTGTGTTTGGTTTTGGTGTCAAAAAATTCAAACGCTCCGCCCCCTGACTGGGCAAGGGCTCTCAACATGTGCCGATTGGCTGTTGGGCTGAAATGACAAAGAAACACAAACATACAATATTTTATATTTCTATAATCAAAAAGAAGCTAAGAGTTTTAAACTGTCTGAATCATTTCAACAAGTATTAGAAATATTCCAGGAAACATTTCTTCATTTAAATGTCTCTGAAAATGTTTAAACCCAGAGACGCATAATTCTACTCAAGGTGAGGTGCATTTTATTTGGTGACTTGTTGCTACAAGTTTTTAGGGCAAACATCAGATGAGTCTGTAAAGAACGAATCTGACTAAATGTAACTTAATTACAGATGGATTTTCATTAGCAAAGGTACAGTAGTTGTTTAACAATGACTGATGACCCACGGTGTGCAACTGAAACTTTAGTTTTTATTGTCTTGATTTAAAGCTGAGCTAAAGAGCAAAGCAAAAATGACCATTTTGTGATCTCTGGCATTTAAACAAAATCCTGAGTGTACCTTTAATTGACTCAATAAGTCAATATCCTAACACGGCCCTTGAGCTATGACCCTTCAACCCATTCAGACCTGAGGCCGCAGGTGAAGAGGCGGCTGTGCTGAACGTTGTCTCTGAGCAGCTGCAAGGTGAGCTCTGCGTTCTGGACGTGTCCGTCCGACAGCAGCAGCAGGTTCCTGACACCTCGGGATGGAGGCAGCAGGCTGAGAGCTTGCAGGGGCCTCCACAGCTCAGTGCTGCCCCCTACTGGAGTTAAGCGCTGATAGGAGGAAGGGGAGCAGAGTTTTGAGAACACACAGGCATATGTTGCATTCAATAAATATAGTTTATAGTTTTATCGTAATATATCAGCCTCGGACTTAGAACTACAAGTTACATATCACAAATTTCTGATTCTGACACAAACAATATCTTCCTCTGCAAGGCTGCACACCAGTGGCAATACTGACACTGATACAGTTGTTTCAGCTAATTCCATTGGAGCTCTGTTCATTTATATCTGGCTTAACTTGGTAACAAACTACTACAAATGCATTACATGACAGACTTTTCCTGTGGGTCTGCTGACACTGCATGACTGCAGCAATAGAAAACGCTGCATATAATTTTCTTATTCACCTTTAATGCAATCAGGATCAGAGTGAATATGCACAGGTACACTGAGGGCATGAAAAACAGGCACTGTTTTTATATTTGCCTATTATTTCTTTTTCTATTACTGTATCATAAATGTTGTTCAATGTACAAATTAAATAACACACTTCTAGTATGTACTGTAAATTTAGAGCTATTTCAAAGTCCTTTCAACAGAACTAAAAAACTAAATTCAGTGTTTCCCACAAGATTTCGTGAGACTAAGGGGGGTGGACATTGGACCCTCAGCAAAGTCCAGGGACATGCTCCCCTGCAAGAAAATGTTGCATATTTTAGAGTTAAAGGCAACTTTGCGAAAATAATGAGTAATCGTGGAAAATACAAATATTTTCAGGAAAAAATGCATATTTTTCTTTTAAATATTCATGAAAAATTGAAATTCCACTAAAATCCAATATAAAGAGGTGTGTCTCATTTAACAAATATAGAAAGAAATGTTGGCAATGAGTATTTCATTAAAGGGTTTTGTGAGACTATGGGGGGGGCTCAGACCCCAGCAGGGTCTGGGGACATGCTCTCCTGGAAGAAAACTTTGGACATTTTAGAATTAAAGGCAGTCTGGGGCACTTATAATCAATAATCAAATATAACACTAAGCTTTGCCTGTGCTGCCTGGTTTTAAGTCCAGTCCTCACAAATGACTCTACTACACAGTTCTGGCAATACAATGTTAGCACAAGCCTATAAGCTATAGTCAATAGTCAATATTGATCTATTGCTTTCTTGTAGCTTTCTTGTATCTTGTAGCCTATTAGTCCTGACCTGTGACTAAACGTTGACTGACAGCCCAGATAATCATTGTCTTGTTTTAAAATTAAAAGTGCCATCTTAACTATATATTGTCTGGTCTATATGATTGAGTGCCATCTTAACTATATATTCCTTGGTCCTGGTTCAGGTTGCTGCTGGAAAACGCGACAATCGTTTTGTGTGCAGCTGGGTTATCTTTCCGAGCTGCAGTTCTTTAACAGCGCTGCCTGTTGGCAGTTGTATTTTAGTCCAGGTATGAAAATGATTATTAATAGAAGATACTTTTTCAATCTTATATAGAATAGTTCTGTATGTTGTAATCTGAATCCGTTGTCGTTTCCAATATATTATTAAATGGTGATGAAATGTAATCACAAAACATATATAGTAAGAAACACTAATGGTTGATATTTCTCTTTCTCATAGGATCAAATTCTTTTCAGTATATAGTACATGGTACATTTTAGAGTTTAAGTTGTTATACAGTTGAACAATATATGCTTGCTTCACATCAAAGCTCTGCAGCAACAATGGCTTCAAGGTTAAACTACAATATAAAGAATGTGTTCGTCACAACTCACCCTGATGAAGCTTTCTGCTGCTTGCCGACCTTCAACAAGCGGTTGAGCTGTCAGGAAAGCATCTGTGTGATCTGACAGACAAAACCACAGAAGTCAGGTTAGTGACAACTAACTTCTGTACTCAGGTTTACAAGTGTAACTTCTAAATACGGCCACCTATTAAAAGGTATCTCCAAAACTACAGCTGACAGCATAACCACTAACTGGTGGTCTTTGACATAACATCAACACTATTGTTTCTTCACATTCCGCTGATACTTTTACTTAATTTTCTGAATGTTTTAAACCTATATCCATATCTTACAAATTGATTGAAAACAGATTCTGTTTTTCTAATTCAGAAACTTTCATGTAAAAGCTGAGTTGACTTCACATGGCGAAAGTCTTCAGATCCTGAAACTGGTGAGAATAATCTTCATAGAACAGGTTTTATTAGATACTCATATAATCTGAGATGAAGTCCTTATATAGGAGATTACCAAAGAAGGGCTGGTTTAATTCCTTTACTCATGGACTGTTTCATGCAGCTCACTCCATAATGCATGATGGATTTTCTTCAGTTTTTTCTTGATTTTTTCTTTATCAGTTATACAGTCAAATTAAATCCTTTAACCATCTGTCATCTTTGATTTTTTCCTCCTCTTTAATGGTGAGACAGTTTCACCACACCTGTGCCTTCTTTAGTCATAGGTCTTAAAACTGACCTGTGCCAAACAAAATGACATTGAGCCTGAGCTTCTTGTCGAGGGTTTTGAGGACCTGCAGGGCGATTCTCTGCGCCACGCGGAGGGACTCTCCCTTCATAGACTCAGACGTGTCTAGCAACAGGACGACTTCATCAGATGCTGAACTGGAGTTGACGTCAAAGTCTGGATAGAAAACTAACATGCAGGCCTAAAGGGGAGAGAGAGAGAGAGATGGTTCAAATTCAGATCAAATCAATTTTATTTATATAGCCCAGAATCATAATCATGCGACAGGCAGACCTGGCTGTCGTTGCTCGGGTGTTTCTCCACCCACATCCTGGGCAGGTGGACCTCAGATAGAGTGACTGACAGCTGGAAACCATCTGGACCCATAAGCTCTCCTGGCAGCACACTCACCACCGCCTTACAGTCGGTTCTCTGTGGGATCACACACAGACGAGGGTAAAAAAGGAGGAAATGTTCACTCAATTTTGCTTCTTTTTTTTTTAACAGATTAAACTCACAAACATAGCTTAAATAACTCAGCTTTTTGTAAATATCATCATGACATATTGACAGATCTCAATCCCAGACGTCATAACCAAAACTTAAGACTTATAATTTAATTATGCAGTCGAAGGAAGCAGACAGAAACCATACGATTTTGTTAATCACAAAGTCTCTGCTGATGGACTTGACAATTCACACCGTTTCAACAGCCAAATTACCTTAATCTTGATTTGGTGAGTGATGCACTCCAGGTTGGTGATCTCATAAGGCATCTCAACTGACATGTCCAGGGTGAACTCTCTGAGGAAAACAAAAAACAACATTGAACATTCAGTGCGCATCATAAGCAATATAAGGAGGACTACAAAGGCAGACACTAGAGGGACGACATGCTTTTCTTTACAAATGTTTTGCTTTATAAGAAGCTGGTTAACAAATTGTGATTAATTGTTTGAGGATCAACTAGTCTATAGGTCCATTGCTTCACCACAGCTCACTACTGAGCATTCAGCACTGAAGTCAGATTTCAGGAAACAGTAAGAACACATATTACAGCTCACCTCTTGCTGGCTGCCTCATCGGTCACACACACCTTCTCCACAGTGACCTGTCGAGTGATGGAAAAACACAAAAGGTAGACAAAAAAAATCGATCGTCAGCTCACTTTCAATGCAGAGTCCCTCACATACTATCAGATCCAATATCCTTGTATTTCCTCTACACGCTGCAGGTGGGGACAATTCCACACTAGCCACACAAGCCTGATGCAGTAATAAATAAACAGATATAGAAACAGAAAAACAGGGACACTTGGATTTCTCCTGTGATGAATCGTCCGTACAAAAATATGATTAAAAGTACAAGAAATTCAAAATAAAGACCAAAATCTGCAGGAAAGTCCCACCATGATTCATATGTGGTGTTATGTCATTATAGTTAAAAACTAAAAATTGCATGTGAAACGGCAAAATAAATTTCAGAAGGAGAAATTAAATAAATCACGATGATGCATTTAGGTAATAAACGCATTGCCTAAACCGTAGAACAGTATAATAAAATAATAAACTTTATTTATAAAGCAGTGGGTTAGAGTTAGGTAATCTTGCCCTTTGATTTATTTTTTTCCTCCTTCCCTACTGTAGGGACATGTTTCCAGTTATCACACTATTGACAGCCTGCATAATAGGAAGTAATACTCTGAGTTGGGATTGTCTTTATGTTTTGTCACACCTTCTATCCAGGCTCTCCTTACCTGTGTGGTCTGGTGGAGTGCTGCACTCTCCTGCCACGGAGCCACACTTGCGGGCAGGGAGAAGAGAATACTCCCGTCCTTGATGATCAGCTCAGACAAATAGGTAACTTTGATGAGGACAGTCGCACCGGGAGGCAGATTGCCCACACTGATGGTGAACACGTCCTGCAGTGAGCACGAAAATAACATCAAAACAAGTCTACAAATAGAGTTGCTCCAGTGTAAAATTCCCATCTTCCCACGGACAATGTCATGTTCTCCCAGTATGAGCTCTTCTACAGTTTGGATGGTAGGCTAAAGATTGTGTTGTTGAGAAAACTGATCAATTATGTATAATCTGCATCTTGAATCAGTTCATATTTGATTGTGGTGTCAACTCTGGTTGAAGTCAGCAAGTGCTGTGCTGTGTTTTGTCAACTAGTGCAGCAACCATGTGTGAATTGTACCGATTTGCGTCTCTGACTGGATTCTTGTCTACAGCCAAAACTATACAATTGTAACATTATCCAGTCCCATTTTGGTGTTAAGCAGAATTGAGGACATGCTGAAAGTAAAAAACTAAAGAGAAATACAGAATAAGCGCTGCAAGGATTAGTAAATTAAAAGATTAATCGTATGTGAAGATTTAAGTCATCACTTCAGGCTCTAGAAAACTGTGTTGAGCACCTTTCAAATTTTTTTTTTTCACATTTCTTGGACTATAGTATCATGAAAATAATGAATAGATTAATTGTGCCCCACATAGAATGGAGAAAAACATTTCGGGAACCAGCTGTTCCCACTTGGCAACTCTATACTTTTATATATCGATTTAATGTTTTAATGTCATTAATAAAATGCTGTGGAAATAGGTTATAATTAGAGTCTGAATCAGCATGATGATGTGTGTTTGGCTGAGTGCAGACGGTGGACGTACAGGAGCGTCCTGGTCCATGAGATAGGCTCCGTGGCCTTTCTCAATAGCCTGCTTGTACTCTTTGCGAGCAGTCTCTTTCTCCTTCACCTGAGATCCAAACAGACACAAAAAACAGGTTAGATATAATAATCCATAATATTAGTTAGTTTTATCCTGTGAAGTTTGCTGCCTGGCATTATACAATGACTATCTAAAAATAGTCTAAAAATTTTTTTTGAGTCTTCTGTGAGAGTATCAAATTGAACTTTTCTGTTTTCTTCTGTGTCATTTACAGAAAAGGAGAGTTTATACAGTGTAGTACAACCCCAACACCATAAAAAACATAACATAACCTGGTAAAGAAATACGGTAACTGGAGGAAAATAAAATAAATCTGGGATGAGTAAAGGTTGGTTAGGTTACCTGTCCCACCACATGTTTCCCATTGATGAAAGCTTCAAATCCACACACTGCTGCAGAATCATCCAACGGGAAGACATACTTGGCTTCAATGGGCACAGAGCTCAGGTTGGTGTATTTTTGGAAAATGACGACCTGAAAGAGGACGACAGAGAGGAGAGACTTTAAGGAAAGAAGACAGACATGTACTGTCAGTGAGATATGAAATAGTAAAACTCAGCAGCCTACGAAATATTTACATCCAGTTGTCTGATGAACCATAGGAGGCTGATATCAAATTAAATGAACCATTAGATCACCAGGACGTAATCACAGCAAAATCATAAAGACCTGAATGAGCTGTTTTATTTTGTATCACCTGAGAAAGCAGGTCCATCAGTTTGCACTTCACATGGACGGCCTGCAGAGGGATCTGCTGACCAGAGCTGTCCAACAGTCCAGCCGTCACGTCCTCCAGAGGGTTGTTAATGCTTTCAACACCTTTCTCCTCTGAACTGAGCTCTACACACACACACACACACACACATTATTCAAAGGTACTTGACAATTCCTGAAAGTGTTGTTGAGTTACATTT
>OMLP01046359.1:21668-56302 GCA_900302685.1 Spondyliosoma cantharus
ATGCAGTATATAGTGGATTCTATGTGGAATAAATAAAGCTTCTCGGGTTTACATCATTAACAACATGTGTAAAATGTAAAGATACTCTCCATGTCGTCTCACTACATTCTGATCAAACTGTCTGAACTACACGGTGCTGATAAATTATGAAACAAAATTCCGTTACTTTGTCTATTTTTCACTCAAAATGTTTTCAGAAATGTTCTCATATTATAGCATACTATTTAGCTGCTATATAGAACGATCGTGAACCAGAAGTCACCGTCATATAGTTCCTCATTGTGAGAACACAGACTGAAAAAGCTCAGCTCAAACTGTAAAACAAGGCAGCGCCGATCAAATATGAACCACGATAATGTTCAGTATCTATTTCTCATTTCAAATGTTTTGTATAAGATATTGTTTGGTACTAGCTGACCACTTTAATGTTTCTTGATTCAAACTCCATGCCAAAACCAAGCACCACTCAACTTGCAGTACGTCATCCATCAGTGGGAGGGTTTATTAGACTGCAGTGCATTCTGGTAGATGTAGGTTTTCTACCTTCTATGATAATTTGCTAAGTATTTTGAGAGTATGAGTATTTTTTAAGCAGTCACCTTGGTCAGAGGAGGGCAGACACGGCTCCGCTGAGGTGATGATGTCAGGACTGAACTCCTTCAGCTGGTCTCCCTCGATGCTGAACTGAACCACATACTTGAGTTTCACCTGATCAGGACTGTACACCACAAACTCATCATCCTGGCACAAAATATATATACATATTAGAGTGGACATGGACACAGATATGTAGACATATTAGGGCCGAGTGATGTTAAATCAAATATAATCATATGTTTGACAGAATACCTCCATATCAAAAGTGTGACTATGTGTGTTTGTGTTCACAGTCTTTTGTAAATATAGATATGGCAACTAATAAGTCAACTCATAAACTCACCCTTGTTCATTTTATTCAGCTAGTAAAATATGTTTTTATAAACTACAAAGGAGTCTTTAATAGAGACTTCAATTTGAGGTATGTGCATTTGTACTATATCTGTCTGTCTATGTGTATCACACACAAACACACCTACCTCAAACTCAGAGTGAGTGTTTGGGGTGCGGCGGACCCCGTGCACGCTGTGGTGTCCCTCGGGAGCCTGGGTCAGTGTTGGATCTCTCTTGCGGACGTCCCGGCAACGTCCCAACGCCACATCACACACCAACAGCAGCCGAGAGCCGTCTGTCACGCTGGCCTTAGAGTATTTCAAACTGGTGCTGTTGATGGAGAACATGGAGAACAAAAGTCCCGCTTGCTAATAATGACCGTGTTGTTGGCATCTGGATGAAAAAAATGTCTACTGGCTCACTGGTGTAGCATCATCATCAGACAAATTGACAATTTCTGTGAATAAAGTTAGTCAAACTTAGATTTTCTACATACCCAACAGCATCACCAAAGTAGATTCCACTGCCCAGATTACCAACGTCTGTCCTGTCTATCCCATGATGCTCCACTCCAACACGAGGCAGCAGCAGACCACTGAAGAGAGAGTGAAAAGTCTAAAACAGATTTTTGAATTGTTTGGTTGAAGATATAGACCTTCACTATTCTGCACCTGGCTGTTTGCAAGATCATATTTTATAGGAATGCCAGCACATCATTATAATAGAATAGAAAGAAAAAAAAGGTTGACTATGCAGATTATTGATTAACTTTAATCAATGTGTATGTTAAGGAGTGAGCTGCTGTATACAATTGTCCCTACAAACAGCACATTTATACAACCTCTGATCCAAATAGCAGTGGATTTGTTAAGGACTGCACGAAATGTATAATAATAGTAACAATAACAATAATAATAATAATAACCAATATATATATAATGTTCCTCTGGTGGTGCATTTCCTTACTGCAGACAGACTTTTGCGTGTGATCTCACCGAGACAGGAGTCCTACAAAGTTGCTGGGGCTGGAGGAATGGAGGAGGGGCTTAATGTTCCCGAGATCACTCTTAAATGTCTGGAGCTCCACGCCTCTGCTGACACGCAGGACCTGTTGGATCTGCACCTTGCTGCAAAGCATGGACGCATGAGAGGTGAGGTTTAAAACACACACACAAAACATTCAGTTCTTCAAGCTGAATGAACTTCAATGTTGACTTATTCTTTTCAGGAATTTATTGATTATTCGCCCGGCTGATTATTGGAATTATTGGAATACGTGTTGTTGTTTTCTTTGTTGTTTTCTTTTGATCTGACTGCCAATAAAATAAATCAATTTAAAAATGCACTACTGTCTATAGTCAGACACCACTCCTTAATAATAATCATAAAACAAGGTATTAGTTGAATGTTATTTTATATTAACAATCTGAATCTGCAATGTAACTAGTTACACAAGTTAGAAAATAAATGTGTGGAGTAAAAAGAAAAAAAGTAAAAGCACCTCAAAATTGTAATTAAGTAGTTTACTTTCACATTCCCTAAATCAGTTCCGTATATCAGTAATTGGCCTCCTTGATTACTGACAACCACTGTAAAAAACATATCCACCCCTATCATTTACCAGCAGTCATTTCTGTGTGTCGTCTGTAGCATTTTTGATTATACTAGACATGATGACGTAATGATATATTACATAAAATGTTTTAATATATCAGGGAATTTTTATTTTCTGGTAGATTTGTGACAATTAATAAATAAATAAATAAAAAACATAAAAACACATTTATATCTGTAGCAGGTTTTGTGAACAGTGTCTTTGGGGTTTAGAAGCATTGTAAATGGGTTCAGCTTCCCTCCAGATCAAAAGACACACAAGCATTGTGGAGGATGTTCTCTACCTGTCCTGCAGCAGAGCGGTCACAGCCTGAAACTCGGAGCTGCTGCGGGGAACAGGCTCAATGCTGCACCTCAGAGCGCGGTACTTCCCCAGGCAGGAAGGCACGGGGCTTCTCAACGTCATCTCACTCACGTTCAGAACATCTCTGATTAACTTGACAACGAGAAATCATTGTATTCACGTTAGCCTCAAATGATATGCAAAGGGGACAGTGCTGACTTGAGATTATGGATGTCAGTTAATGAAATGTATTTCAGAGTGTGTGTAGGGGCTCAAACAATCGAGACTATGTGATCGAGAGCTCAAGTGTCATACTGTGTTAAACACTAGAATTGTTTAAAGTTTGGTTTAATCTTTTAAAGCTGTGACTGATTCTTGATTTCCTTAGTGGATTGCATTGTGCGACATGCTAGCAAAAACATGCATATATTTAATGAGTGGCATAAATTTAGGATAGGACATACTTGTGAGCACATAAAGAACTTTTAGCATGTGCATATATCCATGTGGTTGTGCATGTGCGTATGTTCTGTGTTACCTGACAGAGGTCCAGTAACTGGGAAATGAACTTGGCATTTGGAGGTGAGCGTGTTTTGAGTGGCAGCAGGGCGTGAACCTCATCCAGGAGACACACCACCTCAGTAGGATTTGCCTCCTTCAGCTTCCTCTGAGCCTGAAGCAACAAGCCCTCCACCCTGCTCACCTAAACACACACACACACACACACACACACACACACACACAGAGAAAGTGTAATTCATGATCAAGATGTCTCCAGGACGGTGAAACAAAACAACACATCGATGAGACAGCTCGTGTTTTCAGAAGTTTTCTCAACAGACAAGAGGAAAGTAAGTAAGACAGTAAGAAATCCTTACATCATTTAGGCTGAGCTTGTCGACTGAAACCCTGAGGATGTTGCTCAGGCAGCCAAGGGCCTCAGTCCACAGCAGCTCCACAAATGTGCCCACTTCCTGTGATACGCTTCCTGTGTTCAGCTTCTTCTCCAGCAGTAGCTGTCAGTCAAACAAGTCACATGTAAACAAAATGATCAGCTCATTAGGTTAAGCCACACAGACATCCAGCAGCAAGTTTCTCTTTGGAGGGACAAACTGAAACTTCATGGTGGGTCACAGGCCAAAGCAAACACCTATTTGATTAGACTAGATTATATTACAAAGATGATACTAGGGTCTGAGGTTCCCTTGTTGTTGTTTTCTTTTGCAATAAACACCTGACTAACCAAAATGAATCTTATGGCAGCCCCTGTGTGGCTCACTTTGGGCAGACCTGTATAATGGATCATTATTAACCTTAAATGTATTCTGGTATCGTGTCATATTCAGGGAAAAAGTTGCTAAATTAATTGACTGGGCAAAAAACTAAAACAAAACATCACTTTGAAAAACTACAGGTTTGCTAGAAATTAAGTTTAGCACATGCTGGTTCTGCATGTTCAGATGTAACTAAAATGCAGCTACTTCAACATTTAATGTGACAATAAGACTTTTCAAGTCCACAATGCCTTGCAACAAATTGAGGGTCTGTGTTCCTAAAGTACAGCAAAATTGCATACGGCTTGATATCTCTTGCTTTGGGTAAGACTGTTGGTAAAATGTGTCGAGTGTAATGTGCAGTGAGTGTGTCGGACCTGCTGGAGGGGGGCAGAGCCCAGCTGCCTGGCCTGAGGGGGGAGGCTGCTCCTCAGCTGCAGACCAGAAGCCTGCAGGGTGTCTCTGAGTTCCTTGTAGACCTCCACAGCTTCCTCTGATGTGGACAGAAACACCAGCATATCCCTCACCACCGCCTTCTGTTTGCACAAACACAGTGATATGTTTTTATGACGGTTACTCTGATGGAGCTCAAAATTCTGACTCTCAGTTGAGAACGTGGGGGGTTCTGGTTTCACTGAACAGTTTACTCTCCTATCATTGGCTAAGCGTTGTCTCAGAAGCTTTTCATAACTGATAAGGAGGACACAAACTCACAAATTGAAAATAACCCTTTTCACATTGGTTTACCATGACTTCAAATACATTTTAACTTCAGTTTATTTCTACAGAATAACAGACAGCCTGTTAAAAGACACAAGCAAGTAAATATTAGAAACTGATTAGAAGAGTAAAAGGTCGGCAATGAGCCTTTTAATCTGTGAAATTTTAAAGCAACACAAGAATAATAACAGAAAGGCAGACTCATCAGTGAAATTACTGGTCTATAAATAAACACCTAGAGGTAAAGGGAAACAGTCAATTGTTACATCAAAAGCAAGCAAACAGCACAAACACAGAGGAGGAGCAGGCAGGAAGTTAGAACAGTGATATGACCGATATACGTATACAGTGTATACTATTATTAACAGCGGTGACTGAAATTTTGTTTTGTTTTCGTTTGTAATCAATATCAAGCTTGAAAAATGATCAAACTGCCAAATTACAAAGAAACATATAAAGTCAGCTGTGAGTTGAAATGCAGTAAAAGTAGTAATACACAAGAAACTTCATACCTTGGATAATATATCATCCTTCCAGTACCTGACCACACGGTACTGCAATCCATTCTCCCCTCTGACACTCTGCAGCTCCAGCACACACCAAGTGTTGCACTTCATCTAGGGAGAAATGTGTATTATTAGTAGTAATAGTAACTTCTGTAATACTGTGACAGCAGTCGTAGCAGGCTGAGAATAAATTGCAGCTTTACCTTTTCAAAGATTGAAAACTTGGCCACTTGAAAATGATCCGGATACGGTGGAAGGTCAGAATCCGTTTCAGTATAAATCCTGTGAAATGTAACAATTAACAAAATACAAATATCAGTGACATTTTATAGAATCTATTTTGGATTTTTTTTTCTTAGTTTCTAGTTGATTCTACCATGTGACAGATGAAGTTAAGAGGTTATTCTACTGATGTGTGTGGGGAGAGCATCTTTGAATGATGTGGGGAAATTTTGTAATAGCATTTTTGTTATGGAGGGTTGGACACTAAGGATGCAGTGCATGGACTTCCCATGAATGTGTGAGAGCGGAAAATCTTTACCTGAAAGACTGAAGCACTAAAGGAGTTGGTTTTGTATTACTGAGGCGCTGTGAGTGCAGGACACACACAGTAACTGTGTGACTACAGCTTTCTCACTTGGATGGGGAGACATTTTAGGCGGGTAGTTTAAATGAGATATTTAACTAGTTCTGTAGGCTATAACATGTTATCTGTTACACAGTGAAAGGCTTCATAAAATCATATTGCTCATGGCATTGGAATGAGTCTATCTATAAAGGTAGGAGTGCCATCTGCTGGCGGCTTAATGCAGGCGTCAGGAAGGACACAGCTGAACTAACACAAAACACTGCACATTTAATATAATTCAAAACACAAAATGTCCGAGTCAGACATACAGTCAGACACAAAGGTAGGCTAATGTTATGTGTTTAATTTAGGTAGCTCGTGGTAGCAGTGATTCATTATGCATGATTAACTGGTGCTTAGCATTCAGTTAGCATAACTGAAAGAGAAAATAATAAAATACTCACTATCACCAACATTTGTATTAGTGCGACATACTGCCAATCTGTTTGATGAAGGACTCACCTGTTTATTGTAACTAGGAAAACAGTGATTACGATGCCATATAAATGCTTTCATAAAGATTGAACTTTAAACCATCTGCAGAGATCTAAGATCATTATCTCTCATCATGAACCCCTCAGTGTTAATGTAACCCTACTGTGAGTGTCCAGGCTAACATGAGGAGGGTCACCGTTCACACCTGAACTTCCCCAGGACATTTTTGCTGCTCTGTGGAGTCTCTGCCCTCCGAGTCTCAGGATTGATGGGGCTTTTGGACGGCTCAGCAGCAACTTCGCTTGTTGGTACTTTGGACACTACAGCGCACAAGACATAATACATTCACATGAATGACACACCTTCATGTCAAACGTCCTGCAATACAGGCATTAGAACTGGTATGCATTTAAACCTGGGTACACATAGGCAAGGTGACAGATGGAATCCGGAATATACACATGAGAACGTATAACAAAGTGCAGTAATGCACACACCTGATGAGCAAACACAGCCTTTATCAGACCTAAAGACTACATAGTTAAACCAGCTGAGTGAGTCTAAACTGTGATTTAACCATAGTGTCCATTCGTCAATGTAGAAACAGAAATGGGAGGACAGAACTGCTGCACTGACTGAGTGACTGAGTGATTACGAGACAAGAACACGTGACTTTCGTCCGTGCAAATAAAGGCAATGAGGAATCGTGAGTCGCTGTGCTGGAACTGGGAGGAGTCCAAAGTGAATGTTTCCCAAACAATGTACAAACCTACAATCCATGATTTAATGTCATAGTTTGATGCATAAACACAAACAAAGTGCCTGTACAATTATCAGGGTCAGGCTTGCAGGGGCCTTCACCATCATGACCCTCAAAACAGGGATCACTTGAGCTTAAACTTACTTTAAAGTAAGAATCTTCATCTCTCCTGCTGATTAACCGTTTCTAATTCAGATCTGTATAGCCCTGGTCCGTGCCTGTTTAACTATAGCAACTATTGCTGCCAATTGCTAACGAGCCAACTCTTCTTCCATGTACATCAGACAAGAAATGTGAAACACTTTATTACTGAAAATCTGTAAGCATTTTCTGTCAGTAAAAGGTGCAATATGCACCATTAGAATTCATACATAATAGAAACACAGGGCAGCAGACCACCAGAGTAACCTCTAACTGCTGCTAACCAGATCTGCCATTCCTTGTTACTACTAACTAATGACATTGAAACGAGGTTGTGGCACTCTCAAAAAATATCCACCATTTTAAAGTCACTTGTGTCCCAATGTAAGCTTCTGGGGTACAGGTATTGTTATGCTCCAGTGCATCACACAACATTGTATTTACACTTCTGCCACTATGTCAAATTGGCTTCAAAGCCTGGTGCTCTTCCTGAAGGCTTGACTGGGAAGTGGTTGGGCTCACTGGTTAGCATTATAACTTCAACAGATATCTCTGCAACACAATACAACACAAAACAATTGGACTCATTTGGCTATTTATAAAACAAAACAAACAAATAACTACTCATTCTCATTTCATTCATAACGCTACAACCATTTCATTACATATTGTATATATTTCCAGATTGTCTACTTTATTATTTTATTATTCATTTTATTTTATTGTCTACTTTAATATTTTATTGTCTACTTTAATATTTTATTTTATTTTATCTTAATGTCTACTTTAATATTTTATTTTATTTGATTGTCTATTTTAGTATTTTATTTTTTATCTTTAGCTTTATCTCTTGTTTCCATTCATGCTGTATTTCTATTTCTACTTTGCACGGAGCATTGGAACAAAAACAATGAATAAAGTATTCTGAATCTGAATCTAAATACATACACGTCATAACTTCAAAGCTGATATTTCGCCACATTCTTTTAATTATTGTAATCTTTTTTTTCAACCAAATGTTTTACATATTGCACCTTTAATTGTAATGGGCATTATAAAAATCTCATGTACCAACTGAAACTATGATGAAGTGTGAAAATGTTTGCTCGCCTATGTTTAAAAGAGTTATTACCTGTCAAAGAATTTTCATTTCCATCCTAACCTTATTCCCAGCTTTATATAATAACATTCACTTGAATCATTTCCCCATTCTGCAGCATTCAACTACATGCAGCAGACTAACATTCATGCTCTGCTTTTACTTCATGTGGACCTGGCAAAGGCAAGTCGATGACGGTAATTACGAAGTTAAAACATCATGAGTCACATCCACATAAATGAGAATGGCATTTTTTTGTTGTTGTTGTCTAATTAAAGGGTGATACCTGGATGTGAGGGTGGACTTCCACTCTGTTGCATCCATGAGAAGACAGGAGGAGGATGTGAAGAAGCAGAGGGAGAGGGCACATCCAGCCTGTATCCATGCACAGGCAGAAGATCTCCTCTCTCCACACAGCTGTACACATAATCCACTCCGACCACGGGCGTTTGGTGTTTTTGGATGCTACGCAGCCTGTTGGCGCTCAGGTGGGAGACATCGCTGGTCACTATCAGAGAGCACTGTGGGAAATGTAGGCAAGAAGCCAGAGAGCAAGTTGCGATCAACACCTCAGAATGATGTCCTGAATCAGTTGCTAGTTATAGATATACAGCGTACTCGCCCAAGCTGCGCCTACATTAATCATATTTGCGTAAAGATAATACACTTTTATTAAAAGAAAGGGTGACACCAGCCCAGCCTGTTTCTGACACACCACCTACACTGGAGAATCATCTGACCTGTTGATGGACCACAAAGCAAATGCTTCCTCCATTGTCTGTTATTGATGACTTCAACCTCTTCTTCTGCTTCAAAGGCACGTTCTTCAGCTCCAGGAGGACGGAGCAGTTCTCAAACACCGCCATGCCTGCAGGGAGAGGACAGAGGCAGGACCTTCATGCAGTTTCACTGTCACCGTTTCTATTTCTATTGAGTACACTGCTGCGGTGTGCACAATGACACGCCCACACACACACGCACACACACACACACACACACACAGTTAGGGTGGATTGCTGGGAAGCAAATGCGGAAGCAAATCCCCGAACCTAAAGTTAGGCTAAAAAAAGGTGCACAACAGCACTGACAGCGCCAGAAGTTCAACTTCTGCGCTGTTCCTTGCACTAGAAAGTGCTTTACCTTACAGTGAAAGTGTGTAACAGTTTCCATTTAAGTCAACGACTACGAATTATAATAAGGAAACAAAACTGTCAGAATTCAATGACGAGATAAGCGCAGTAAAAGAGTCGCAAGATGAACTTTAAACGTCCTGACGTTGTATATCCTTCCTAAAGACAGGATTAGCTCTCTGTAACGTCGCGTACAAATAAAAGTTAAATTATTACATGAGACAATCTGGTTCAATGAATAAACTGAGGGGTTACCCTGCTGTTAACATCCAGGCGATGCTTCTGCGGCTGTTGTCTGAAATGAGTTCCAGGCTGACGTGAGCTCTTGTCAGGTGAAGTGTTAGAACAGAGCGGAGTTGTGGCCGCTGTTCAGCAGGGTAGCGTGAAGCTAGCGGCAGAACAGCTTTCTCTTCCGGTGTGCGCGTTTCCAAAATAAAGCTTGTGACGTTTAAGAGAAGCGGTAACATCAAAATCCATCTCTTTGTACTACATTAGAATAGAGTTATACGATCTAAAGTCATGTTACACGTTAATTTAATCATAAAAAGTGTGAAGTATTTCGTTTGTTTCTGCAAGAGAATACTAAATTGCATTTTGCAACGCTGCCACTGGCCGGAGCCAAAGTCATGCCCTTTCTGGTTTCCCTCTAAAACCTTAGTTCAGAAAAACTTTTTAAATAGACAAACATCATAGATGTTGCGGGGCTTACTGGAGCCAATCCCAGTTATCTCTCTGGGCGAAGGCAGGGTACACAAAGTGTTCAAAAAGGGGATAAAGCGGTTACATCCCCGCGAACCTCACGGATAAGTGGCTGATAATGAGATGAGATGAGAGATCATAGATGTTATTCATGTCCCAATTCAAGCGGTATCAACAGAACGAACCAAGTTTTTCTGAACTAGGGTCCCATGTGGTCACCCGGAAAGGGCGTGGCTTCGGCCCTCTCCAGATTTGCAATTTAATTCATTGCAACTTGAAAGAATAGTTTGACATTTTAGGGAATAAACTGTATTTTTTTCATGCAGGGGGATTGTTACTGCTCTCATCTATATTGTAGGATGAATATGAAGCAACCTACATGAGGAGAAGGTAAATAGCATGGCTTTGTCCAAAGGTAATCAGGACAATTACTTAACTCAACTTTGTGCAACAAGGTGCTGCTCTGATTCTCTAAAGAAGCTCTGGGGGTAGTTGACCCCACCCCAAAAAAAAACTGTAGATACAAACACTACCTGCCCAGCACCAAATGACACATGAGAGCACCTTGTTGTGCACAAAGGAGCATGAATGTTGGACAGCTTCAGGTTATTTGATGGTGGCTGTATATCTGTTTGTTGTGACAGTTTCGGTTGTTTAGTGTCTAAAAAACGATTACTGAAACTTGATGTTGCACAGTTGGGGTTTTTGGGAGTAATTTTAATAAAAGTCGACGTGGATATATTGCTTGATACAGCCTTAAAACTAGGTAAAAATCCACAAAGCTTCTTTAGGCCTACTCATCTGGGTAACATTGCTGAGTAAACCCCCTTTACATTTTAAACATGAATGTAGTTATCAAAAACACATAGGGGTGACGTGGCTAAACAAATCCGACTTGTCATTTGTTCCAACTGAGGACCCTTTTCTATCTGGCTTTTACATTGAAATGTCATTCTAAACCATGGAAATGGTCTCACTGTCAGCTACTGTAGCTTGACAGAGTTACTCTGACTGTCTTCCTGGTTCAAAGCAAATTTCCAGTTACCCACATGGGCTGCTCTGTTTACTGTACAGTCAGAGGCCATGCCGCCCTCCTCTGGATGAAAAGTAGCACTACACACATAAACAATAAGAAAGCCTGAATTATTTGGGTTAAATTAATTTCATTTGCAGCCCAGCCTTGTTCACCACAGCCTTTTTAAGTATTTAAACATATTGTGAGTACATTGAAAAACAGTAAATACTGCTTATACAAGGCACTTTAACACTGTTACTAATTTTATTTATCAGATGTTTCATTAAACTTTTTGATGACAACACTGGAATTTTTCACATACTCAACTTTTAGCCCAAAGATCTGTCCTTGAATTAAAAAAAGGAAATGATTAAAATGATCTGAGAGAGGTACACAGCTAGTTGAAAAACACATTTTCAAATGGGGTTAGGGTTAGGGTTAGGCACCAGAGCCAATCACTGCACACCATAGCCACGTGCGCACCAGAGCCAATCACTGCAGCGGCGCAAGCTGGACCGGGATTTTGCCGGCGGTTCGGTCCCGTTCTGTGCGTCTAAACTGACTGTTGTGAATTACTGAGACTGAACAAGGCCGGGCCGAGTCTGCTCCGGTCTGAGGAGATCCGGATACGCGAAGACGCCTTTTCGCGAACATTGCCGTCACGTTTGCTGCACGTAGACGGTAAAAATGGGCTTTTCTCTCGAAAGTGTCCGCAAGCAGGAAGTGTTTGCAAGCAAAAAAAGACGTTCCTATTAGCGGAAAAAGGCACCACACCAACCAATCACAAAATGATATGGCAAACCATGTGATTTGTTTGCTAAGGGACAGGGGGAAGTTGTGGGAGGGACGGCAGCGAAAGAGAGACAGCGGCAGTGACGTGAAAGAGACAGCGAGTTTTGAGAGATTTGTGACGTATAGCATGTTTGTTTAGTTAGCGTGTAGTGCAGTGTGTTTAGTGTGTAGTGTAGTCGTTTTTTGTTTTGTGTGTCAAAACAACGAGGAGACTGCTGAATGTGGAGCAGGCAGTGCAACTGGAAGGACCTGAGGGAGCCCTGAGCCTGAGGCATTGCCTGCATTTAAATGTAAATAGTTACATTTAACTTTGTACATTTCAAAAACTTTTGCACAAATTTAGCAAACAACAACTTATATTTGCATTATAAGTAATAAAAATGTTTTTTTTTTTTGTGATTTTAGGTCCATTGTGTTAATACAGTATGTCAAAATTAAAAAATAACTGTACAGTCACACATGTGAGGTTGCGCTGAAAATAATGACACCAAACAAGGCAAGGTAAAAAGTTTTTAAGGTGAAATATAATGGTAAAATCAAAAATAGTCAAAAAACAATCATAGCCAAAGCCAATTATATCCCTGACGTCTCACCTTCAAAAACAGCCTCATTTGGCCATCCATGAAAAAACTACTTTTCTATAGGAATACATACTTCCTACGGGCAATGCATTAGTAATGATAATAATAATAAAAAGGATCTTGGGGTCCTGTTCACAAGTAATGGGAATACAGTGGATGGTGTAAGCAGTACTGTGGGTGCTGCTCATGGCCATCATGGTGAAGAGCTTTACCAATTTACCAGTCCATCTACAATCCGACCTTCACCTATGGCCATGAACTGTGGAAAGTGAACGAAATAGCAAGAACCCGAAATGAGTCGGGGGTGGCCAGGCTCAGCCTTAAAGATAGGGTGAATAGTTCAGTCATCCGTAGGGAGCTTGGAGTAGAGCCACTGCTTCTTTGTGTCAAAAAGGAGCCAGCTAAGGGGTTCAGCATCTTGTTTGGATGCCTCCTGGGAGGTGTACCAGACATGACCAACTGAGGCAAACCCAGAACTCGTTGGAGGGACTATATATCCCATCTGTCCTGGGAGCGCCTCGGGATCCCCCAGGAGGAGCTGGAAAGCAGTCAGGCAATCTTTGGGATGAGCAGATAAGATTTAACAGATACAAAATCATGACCATAAGCAGCAAATAAAAACATCATTATCATCAGGGGTCAAGCAATGCTATGGAGTTTAATATGTATCGAAAGTCTTCAAGTACGACAGATTGTAGTCTTGCTCATGAGAAAAAAAAACCTTTTTTTAAATCCTGACATTATGAACACAGTCACAATTTCTCTCCATGCTTACATATTCCCTGAGAAATTTCAGATGTTGTGGGGGGTCATCTGTGTTATATCAAGCAACAGAAAGGATGTGGTAAACAGATGATTTTAACAGTGCTGCACTGTTTCTGTAGAGGATAGTGTGATGATTACTCACATCCAGAGGATCTAAAAGTCACACTGATACCCAGAACAAGCCCAGTTGCGGTCTTCTATCACAAATACTGTTCTATCTTTGTCTGGTTGAGTCAACTAATTGCATTGGCTGAGATGCGAAGTACAACATGGCAGCACTGAAAACAGAAACTGTAACTAGTGATAATATATGCTGATGTTTCACATCCTAATACAGTACGGCTGTAGGATACGATTTGGCAGGGAAATTTAACACCACCAGCTTGGCAAGTACTGACAGTGTGAGCTACTGAAGATCTGGGAGTCCAAGAACATTTCTGGATGGCAAACTGGATGATAACCATATGCATCATGCTGGGAAGAAAACACATCGATGGACTCACGGAGAGAACAGCAGGATGCAAGTTCATCACAATAAGATATCACACACGCACGCATGCACGCACACACACACACACACACACACACACACACACACACACACACACACACACATTGTTGTTTACATCACTTGTGGGGGCATTACATAGATTTACATTAATTTCCTGTAGCCTTTTCCTTGCCCTAACCATTTCCATTGCTTGCCTAACCCAGACACTTACCTTAACCGTAACCCAAATTTAATGAGGTACATCATGGGGTTAGGCATTATGGTCCCCACAAAGCTGTAGGACCCCATATCATGAGTAGGTTCCCAGTTTTGTGATTCCACAAATATAGAAAGCAAGACCAGATATACACAGACACACACTCGCATAAACCAACCCCTCACCCTAAAACCTAGTGATTAACATTGTGGGGACTTGTGATTTATTCCAATAAGAAAGGCTGGTCATGACCACAATGTGACGGTGTAAACAGATTTATGATCCCACAATGTCAGCAATATACTTACACACACACACACACACACACACACACAGATTGTCTTTGCGTTGTCAAAGTCAGTCTCTTTTTTTTTTTTGTGACATGACCAACAGCGAGTGACATTTCAAGGTGCGATCACACGTGCAGCCTTTTTCCATAACCGTGACGGCAGTCTTCTATTTAGAGACCAGAAATGAGGAGGAGCGGGATGAGTTATGAAGTGCAACTCGTCAGCTCAAGACGCAGCATTCCCTCAAATCATCGGCGTATGTGAATAATGCTGTGATTACGCACTGCTCTTTGTTGCTATAGCTGCCACAACCTTAAAGCTTCAGCTTCGTGTTGCGATTTACCTCCTGCTGTGCTGCACACGTTTAAACAGTTTGTTCTGGAGCCTGACTGATGAACGCAGATCTCGCTATGGTCCCTCAAAAGATATTTTAATTCCATTCCATTTTCTGTAATTGTTTATTGGAGCTAATCCCAGCTGATACTGGTACCCTGTAAAAGCTGCTTGTTCATCAAAGGAAAACATTCATGCTCACATTCACAACTATGGCCAATTTAGATTGATCGATATTAACCTGACTTGCATGTCTTGTCTTTGGACTTTGGGAGGAAGCCGGAGTAGAGAGAACACGCAAACTCTGCACAGAAAGGCCCCCCGCCCCACCCGGGTCTCCAACCCGGGACCTTCTTGCTGTGAGGAAACAGCACTAACCACTGCCTTCTGATTGTTTTAGCGCTTAAATATAAACTTTATTGCTCAAAATTATATCATTATATCCTCTCTTGAGGGAAATATCTGACTCTTTAGCTGCTCTGCTCCACTATGTTCGCTGGCTTGTCTGTATCTGTGTCCGTCTGCTGTTTTGGTGCTGAGCAGGTAATGCATAGTGGGTTTTCTCGGCTTTTATTGCTAAAATCAGCCGGCCTTTGCTGGTGGAAACAATGTTGAGGTTTGGTGGCCCTGAGGTTCAAAACGTAATAACATTTCAGAAATCAGTATCAGTTTAAGCGTACTCTCTATTTAAAACACTTCCACCACTTTCAGTTTGACGGTTCTTTGCTAAATCTAAATCATTATATCCCTCTCTCCAATGCAATCAGACACCTTTGTTTAAAAAAAAAAAAAACACTCTCTGTTTTGACTCTCAGAGCCACCATACTTACGAAAGTGGTGCTGGTGAATCAAAACATAGGTTGCTCCATAAAACTCTGCACTGAGCTAAGAAGAACATGAGGTGGAAATACCCTTTGCATTCTTTAAACCATTGTCAGTATAAGAATATTGATATGCGCTGCTTGATTTTCTTTTGAAAAGATAATATGCAATCAAATATATGTGGTGAACCTTTTTAGAGACACTTCACTACAAGTTGACAGAATTTGAATGAACAATTCAGCAAGTTCATATGTTTTTCATTTACTCTAATCTTTTTCTTTTTAGCTCCGGAACGTCTTTAACCAGCGAGAGATAAATAGAAAGTGATTTTAATCACTTTAACAAATACCGATCAGATTCTGAGTCAAGTTATCTTGTTCAGCTCAGATAGCTGCAATCAGGAGACGATGTATTAACTACAACAGGCTTCAAGTGACTGTTGCCAAGGTATAACAACACAAGATAAACAGTTACTATCCTAATTTATAGGAAAAGGTCAGGCGGCAGTGACAGCACTGACTGAGGCCTGAGTAATAGAGATTTAATCTATCACGCTCCAATGAGCTTCTGTTTCACAAAGCCCAGCACACAAAAACATTCCTTAGTAACCAACGCGTGCGTAAACTAAACAGGCTGACGCAAGCGCGGGGTATTTAAAGACCAGTGAAGGATGGTGTTATCTAATGCAAAGCAGCATCACAGGGGAAAAACCCTGGTTTCTATGGCTCTGACCTCTTCTGTGAGGCACCTCCAGATGTTTAGTGAAGTGTTAAATACGCTCCTCATCTTGAACCTGACGACTACTCACCGGGCTCACCACCGCCGGGAACTTTCCTCTATAAAAAAAACCATCAAGAGTGGGTTATTCATTTTCACCCACTGTCGATTGTTTTCCTGCTTTGTTTGATGAAATGAGCTCCGCGGAGTCTGCATTTGATCTGGCGCACCGCCAGAGCCAAAAATAGCTCCATTGGTTTAGTTTATTGTGGAGAGAGCTTCTCAATTTAAAGTCTTGCTAACCAAGTTTTTTCCCCATCGCACTGTTAATGTGGAGCAGCAATCATATACTACAGCTTTACAGACTTATCATCATTTAAATTACTCCGGAAATGTGTTATCATCTCATCACGTAAGACTATTCTCAAAAGCACTTTTATTACTGGTTGTTACCATCTCTCTTGCTTGAAAGCCAGGAAGCATTTGGTAGGCTTCCTCTCTAACAAACACACACAAAAGCCTAAAAATGGTGCATAAGCAGGCACATGTTCGCTGAGCCAAACACGACAGCTAAAAAAATACCTTTTAAAGATGTTCTGCTAAATGCACTCGATCAAGGAAGAAAGAAACATGATGGCAGCAGTTCAAACAATGAAATGCTGAAATGTGACTTCCTGTTCTGGCGCAGAAGAACGTCAACACCCATTATGAAGCAAAACATACTGTTGCCACCAAATGTTAACCTTTATTAGCATCTTATGGATGCCACATTCACACATAAGATGTATTGTGTTTGATCTTAACCACTTTTTGATAAGATTCGCCTAAAATTGCTTAAAAATGATCTTATTACAGCTGTTCAAACTTCAGTTAATCACGATGGGTTCCATCCAGACATTGCTCTCATTCATACCATTTAAGACTGCCGTACATGAAGAAACAGCTGATTACAGGCATCAGTCCAGACTACTGTTTGCCTTCAGTTAATGTTATTTCTGCCCTGCCTCTCTGAGCATGCTGAGTTGCTGACTATCAGACGTCTCCATCTGTCTCCATAAACACGAGCGTTCTGGGGTCGTTTCCTCTTTATGCGACATCCAGCAGTTCCTATGGAGAACAACAGCCTCTTCATTTTCAGACGTCTCTGGGTGGTTTGAGTGACATTCATCTCACTTGTCCAAATGAACAGACAAGTAAACACATCATTTAAATCACTTTCTCTATTGGACCCAGTGGGCGTTCATTATGTGTGGTGCAGGCAGCTCGGCTCATTGTGGGGCTGTAACAGCTGATTTCATTATCGATTCATCCGCAGATGATTTTCTCAATTCAATTCTCATTGTTTGGTTTGTAAAATGTCAGATTGTCCAATTGGCAGATAAAACCCTACAGATTTTCAGCTAAGGGTCTGTAGATATGAAAGGCTCATCAAAGATAACGAAAACAACAATTCTTAGTTACAGGTGGGCTGGCTAAAGCAGCAGATCAACATAGTAAAATGCAACATATAAAACAAGATATGCAAAAATCTGAATAAAACAGAAGAGCAGGTATTCAAACACAGTGGCCTGAAAAACAACAACTTGTCACCTTTAGCACATTCCTAATGATGTCATTCAATTCAACAATGGATACAAATTTTCCCTTGATTTGGCAAACCTGCAGGTACATTTAAAAGCAGCCAGAGTGAAGTGACGCTGAAAAAGGATGAACCTCACTCTTAACATCTTTCTTGCTTATTCTTAGTGGACATGTATCTGGTTGCAATGCTACAGAAAATGAAAGGAATTAAAACTTTCTCTCAATAATTAATGAGCGCTTTATAAGCTTGCTAAAAGCAGAATTACATAACATTACTGTCTTTGAAACTTTCTCCTTAAGCCTCTAGAAGTCTGTCTCGCAGGAAGAGTTGGCTGAAGCCATGTGCACTTGAAATATGCATTAATTAGTTCCTCTCAAAGCGTAATGTTTAATTTCTCTGGGGTGTTAGAGAGTGTGCCGGGAGAGTCCATACTGATCATCCCACAGTGCAGCAGAGCGTCTGCTGCTGTTTTGTCCTCTCCCCTACAACCATAGTTGAAGACCAGTCACATCTAGTCTCACAACAATTTTCATGATCAATTACTGTCTTGATTTTTATTTTTTTTTTATTGATGAGTACAAAATAGTGTTTTGTCCGACGAACAGTCCTTGGTGACAGTAACCAGCGCTTGTTGGGCATTTTCCTTGATAAACCACTTTGTCTGATTGGCCAATTACCAAAATTGATAGATAGATGTGTGTGTTGTGGATTTAGACACCTGCACAGAAGAAGATTGTCGGGGGGTGAATAGACTGATAGACTGACACCACCATAGTCGATAGAGGTGGAGGTAAAAAGGCTGCAGGGGAGAATCAAGGGATAGACGCTCTCTCTGGGTAGCTATAAAGAGGAGCAGGGCTGCTGTGCTGGCCCACAGGAGCGACTCATAAATGGCTGCTGTGATGTTGTAAAGGGCAAAGTGGCTGCATGGGGTGATGGGGAGACTAATGAAAATGGATGCTGCGGGTCCCCAAGAGGATCACTCGGTCGACCCGAGAGCTCGCACTGCGATGGGGAATATAGGAACCCAAAATAAAGCAGTGGAGCTCCTCCACCTTCAGATACATTTTCCAGACTCTCTGTGACTTTGTAGCTGAGTGTCTTACTTTTCTATCCATCTCCATCTGTTTCAGCCCTTCATCTTTAATCGCAGCAGCCTCTCTTTAACTGTGTCAGCGTGTTTTCTTTTGGTCTCTCTGTTAAGCTCCTCTCTTGGCCCGAGACCACAGAGAGTCCCAATCTTAAAACTTGTACTGCTGCTAATGATGAAGAAAAAAGTCTTCAGGAGCTCCACTGGGACTTTAACAACAGCATGACAGGTTAGCCTGGAGGAACATAGTTAGCAGAGGTTGTTTAGCATCTGTCCACTATAAATAACACTGGTCTGTAGAGTTAGATCATCTATTGATATCATTTTTCTAAGCATAAATGCCAAAACATTGCTTGTTTCAGTCTCTCATGTGAAGATTTCCTGCTATAATTTGTCTGGGTTTTAAATGGTTGTGCGAACAAACAAATCAATTTTAATACATCACCATGGGCTTTTGCGACATTTTATAGACCAAATAATTATTTAATTTACCATGAAAGTATTTGACAAATTAATCAGAAAAAATCATTAATTAGAGCCACCTGCAACTACGAGTATAATTTAGACAAACCCTATCAAATCTTATTCAGTTAATAAACATTAAATGTTCCCCCACATTTCTTCCTAAGTCCTTCCATGTCATTAAGGTAACACCTTTTCTGTTCCTTCAGAAACTACCAAGACCTAGATTTAATGTGACATTACCAAGAGCAGATAACGTGGATTTCTGTCTCTGATAGGACAGCTGACTGGAGCTGGATGGTCTTGAAAATTTTCAGTTTCATCTGGAAGCTGAAAGGACACACAAAGATGTATCTAAGCATCTGGGAACTATTTATGTCTTTGTAGAGGACTGACACGCTTTGTCTGTCAATCAATGTAGAAAAAAATAAATAAAGTAACATCATCCTCAAGGTCCTCCTTTAAAGCTGAACAAAACCTTTGACCATTGAAGGGTACGACAGTAATTATAACACTTACTATTCACTATACAATAAATGGTAAAAGTACAATATGTACATGCTCATTCATTGTCTACAATTACGCTACCTTATTCCACTCATTATGATACAAACCACCGACTCTCTGGCCGACAGCCACTGCTGGTTCATCAGTGGGCCAATGGCTAAATCATCATTGTGCTGCCTCGTTCGGCGATAGATATCGACAAAATCTTCGAGATTATTACTTTAAATTGGCATAACATAATTAGCATAAAAGCCAAGCACATTACCCTTCCACAATATCACAACTTCAGTTGAGTTGGGATCAAACAACAAGATATAATGTGTTAGTTGCTGAGCTTTAGACAGAACCAGGTTAGCTTTTGTTTGTGCTACAAAGCAGTATGGGGAAAGTCCTTTTGGGTCCCTTTTTTCCCCCTGGTAAAATTTTCTTCAAAGTCTCATGCTCTTCCATGGGACTTACCTTTACCAATAGGATAGAACAACCTGTATGAAGCCTGAGATGCGAACGTCAGGGAAAAAGTAAGCGTGGTGAAAAACACGATACATATAAATCTATATTTTCTCCTGAGTTCTGCCTCCCAGGCTACATATAGGTTGTTCTCGTAAATCTTATTGCTCTGAGTAATAATGTCACTGAAGGTGACTTGGTTGAGTGTATCAATACTTTCATCAATTCACATCTTCTGTGGTGGCTGCACCGTAAGAGAATGGGGTTCAAAGAAAATCAGGCTAAAACAATAAAAGCATGAAATCCAAAAATAGGATTTTTCGACTCGCAATAACTGCGACAAATGGTCTAATACCCGACAACATGGCACCTAATTTGTCAAAGCATACCACGGTTATTTTCTCTCTTTGCTCCTGAGCTGCACAGAAGCCCCTTTAATAACCAGTTGTCACTTAACTCTATTGTAAATCCCAGGGCTGCTGCATCCGTGCATTATTGGATGAGAGGTCAGCAGCTCCTGTCCAATCATCAATGAGTGTATGAGCTGTTTTTGAAACTGTTGCTGGGACACAGTTATAAATACAACTATATATACGTGTTATCTACATGATTTAATCTCCACTGAACTTCCTCCGACCCTTATCTAACCCCGGGGACACATTTGCAAACTGTCATCAGCCCTTTTTCGCAATTCCTTTGACGCAACAATTTAAATAACCCTGTGACAATAAAACAACTATACAGCCTAATGTATGTGATTATCTTTTACCAAATGTAATTTACCAAATTACAAGATGAGAGATGGGACAACATTTAAATTATGAACAACAAGGATACTTTAATGTGAAAGTTCCTTTCAGTGAGTCAGCCACAAAATGTTTATTTTCTTCTGATGTTGCAGACGCAGAGGGAAGTTAGGCTTAATCACATCAAATCTGCTACCTAAACAGCTGGAATTGCTGATAATAACCATGGTAATAGTTCAGTTGTGAGCCCTATCAATGAGTGAGTATTGTCTGGTTAGAAATCCCTCTCTCTGTACACGAGCCAGCCACATGTATCATCTCCTTTCTTTGTTTGGTCTGCCTGTACAACTCTTAGACAGGGAGCATGCACTAAGTGGAATCTGCTGTCAGGCAACGTGGGCCGGGAGACAGCAGCAACCACATTACGAGCTCTCATTACGCCGAGACTTGGCCTCTCCACAAAAAGAGGGAGAGAATGTACAATTACCGGAGAGACGAGACACTATAACGATGACATGAGAGCGGGTTAGCTTTCCACAGTGGCTAGTGTGATGAGCCAAAGAATCCATTCGCAATGCCTGCAACAGTTTGCTGTGCAATAGATCAAGTTCGGCTGGTGATAACAGCATGGGTAGCTGGATTGACGGCGTGGAGCACTTCCCCCCTAGTTACTGATGAAGATAAATAAAATGGATAGTGATCTGAAGGTTTTTCAGATTTTACATCCTAGACATGGGTTACGACAGTAGCCAGAATAAATAATGGCGAAACAAAGGAAAAAACTTGACCATCATCCACATGTGAGTGATAAAACACTGAGTAATATACTGATGGGTAACACTGTAAGATAAGAAACTCAAAAATGTGAGGAGCTACTGAGGAGCAGGTAAGAAATGAACCAGGAACGACTTGATAGTTAATGATTCGTTAATGAGTAACTCCCCAATAATTGTGATTTGAAGACTATAAAGTAGCTAATAATGAGTGACTGTAGATCAGACTGGGAGATCATATAGTAATGAGTCGATTAGATATGAGATGATTAGGTAATGATTAGTTCATAAATATCTGTGTATCAACATACTGACCACTTTGTTCTTGATTAACTATCAACCAGCTGCTGAGTGGCAATAAATTAACCCTAACCCACCAGCAGTACTGTATGATTGAAACTGTGATGACTATTGAACAATTTTAGGGTCGTACCGACATGTTAAAAAAATGGGGCACAAAGCACAAAATTAGTGGCCTTGTTGACACACAAGATTCAACCATGAGGTAATGGACCAAACACAATGCGGTCTGGATATGACTGTAAACTTGGTTTGTTTTGTTGCGTTGAATGCTAGAAGTAATTCAAACAGTAATGGTATGGTTTTGCAAGAAAGTGGTTAAAATTAAACATTTTCTATTGTTGGACTCCCAATAGTTGAAACCACGTACTGTAATTTGTACATTTGAATCACAGTCTTTTAAGGATGTCCTGCCCCTCCCGAAATTTCCACTTAAGCACCTATTTAATCGGAGAAAACCTCTGCGATCCATCCAGAAAATCATTAGCAGAAAAGTAAATGAATATGCACAAAGACAGTAGCATTTAATTGCAGTCATCACAGAATGTAAAGGTTAATGTCCATCATATCTGCAGGCGATGATTGTGGCTTGTCAAAATGTGACTCTCGCTGATTTATTATTTCATAGTATTGTTTATAAAGTCAGCGTGGCAATTAAAACCGTAACTGCAAACGGTGAAGTGAGATTCCCAAAGCAGACAGAGAGCATGAAGCAGCTACAGGCAATAATAGAGTGTGTGTTTCTGTATGCATGTGAGCGTGTCTCATTAGTTTGTGTGTGTGTCTCTGTGTGCATTTTCTTGTGTTTATGCTTCCGTGTAAAGTTTGTGCAACTCTATTCAGGAGTGTGTTTGTGCGCATACTCTGCTATTTATTTTTATTGATCTCGATCTGTGTGAGGCTGTGTGCACTTGTCTGTCTTTGTCTTTGTGTAAGAATATAATTGATTGTGTGCAGACGTTGGTGTGTGTATGTATGAGACACACTCATTAATTGGTGTGAAATAAGGAATGAAAAACATGAAATGAGAGACAGATATTGCCCTCAGTGCCATTTGATAACGTTACTGACTGGAGCAGATGGACTCTATAGGGCCAACTGATTGCCCGCGGCTGTCTGCGTTAACAAGCCATTTACATGTGTTAACTGGAAAGATGACGAGATAAAGCACCACCCCATCTTTTATTGAATGTTATCCCCAGAAGAGCCCCATCTGGTTTCTCCCGCAGGAGTGCACAAACACACATTTAATAAACATTCAGAGCTTGCGGGGAGCTGCAGGTTAGACTGTAATGCTGTTTGATACATACATTCATGCTCTACTTCAATGCTTCCTACACATGGCTGTTGATGGATACTCTCACTACAGGAGGGATTGAACCAGCTCTGTGCTGCAACTTTTGAATAGTGGCTATAATAGGAAGTGCAGGTCGTTTTCACACACTGAGGGGCACACAGGAATAAATACTAAGCCATGGAAACCTGTTATTGCAGTACTGAGTATTGGAGCCGCATCGGCATCTGTGATTTTTCTGTTAGATTGCTGATGAAATAAAAATAATTACCCACTGAGGGAAAAAAATCCAAAAGGTGTCTTTTCAATGTCTTTGACCACGTTGAAAAGTCGTCCAGTAGAGAGACAGACATCTTTTAAACATTCAATACTGATGTCTCAGTGATGTCCTCACAGGATTCAAAATGAAAGTTTTTGCAATGTAATTTGAGATATCTTTCCAACTTCAGTTACGGACGTCTAAAGAACTTTTTGTGGCTCAAATAAATTTTTTTATGACGACCAAACATTACTTCACCCCAAGCATCCTCCTCAGTAGCCCGCTGAGGCATCCAGGTGAGCTCGTCTTTTATTATAGACCATGTTTAACCTTGGAATCTCAGCCTATATGATGAAGCTTGGTTCACCAAAACATTGCATTTAATTAAGCTGATGAATAGTTCATCTGGTAAAGTGCATGACTCATGCAGCCTACTGAGGTTTAGGTTCAGGGTTCAAATCCACCCTGTGGAAACCCAAAACAAAGGGACTGGTCATCGGCTCTGTCTGTCTCCTCCGACCTCCTGTTGTTGCTTTACAAAAGCAGAATTCAGACGATCTTTGTCTCTCTGTAGTGTCCCGTCTGCTTCTTGACCATGTTAGCCATCTCCAACAAAAACCAACTCAGCAACATCACACACACTGCCTCCAAAATCATTTGCCTTCCTACACTCAATTCCTCAGATGTGAACCATCACGCCTTGAACTCACAATAGCAAATGACACTCCATCAATCAACACTTCACAGTTCTTCCATCTGGTCGGAGATACATGACTAGAAAAAAAGGAGGAGTTTTCTCCCTTTCTACCATAAAAGCTTTGAACAAACGCTGTCACACTGACACTTCTGTGATGAGATTAACAAATGTAGACATGAAGATTTTATATGAATCCTTTAAATGTGTACGTACTGATTCAGTCATTTGGGGCAGGAGTAACTAGAAAGAAATTCAGATCCTGGAGGGACTGGACCATGAAGATAAATTCCAAATTTTCACGCACACAAAACATTTTTGTGATATTAAAGCCAACTGAACAACATACATTTTAAAAAACATTTTCACTTTTTCCGCAAATTATCCTCTTGAATTACAAAGCACCCCCTGTAATTTGGCAACATCTAAAATAACATCTGAAACAATCACTTTAGGCACTCTGGAATTTTAATCCTGTCCAAAGGAGACTCGAGACTCTGATGTCCTTTGTTCTCGATCCCTCTAATGCTGCTAAAATTACCAGATTTAAAGGTCAGAATTTACTTGGACTGACTCAGATAGACCCCAACCACTCTGAAGGTCGTTGAGTGACCATTTAAATTTTTTAAAAGTTGATAAATGTTAAGTGAGTTTAAATGTGATAGAGAATCATTCCTTTTAAAACCAATCGACACATTTGGCCACACAAATGTAAATGATGAATTTTCCATTGAGGGTTCCTGCTTAGGGGGAAAAAAGCATGGCTATGAAAAATACAGATTCTATTTAGTCAAAATGACTGTTCAATCATTTGTTGTCCTTGTGTTGATCATTTTACATTGATGTCGATGTTTTAAATTGGTTTAATGACTCTTCACAGAGAACAACTCTTTAAAATGCACTATTATCTTGTCTTACACAACTATCATCACATGCTTTATTGATCCTTGGGAAATGGATCAAAACATCCAGAAAAGGGCCGCTGCAGGTATTTCAAGTCTCGTTCAAGGGCACTTAAGTAGGACGGAGGCTCGACAACACAAAAATTGTGAGCCAGTCAAAGCGCAGAATCCTTTCTGAGTGTGTGAGTTTTGGTTCATTTCAGGAATGCTGAGCAGTGACTGGGCAGCATAATGGAAAACCAGCATTTCACTTGACAATGTGAGCATGAATGGTGTGAAGACAAGGTCGAAAATATGAAACTCTCGACAAGCTTAAACTGTCTCTTCCAAAACACCATACTGTCAATGGAAAAATAAATAATAAATATAATAAATAAATAATTCTTACCAAAAGTCAGTATCTGTACAAAAACAGCAGTAGAAGTAGTGTGGGACAAAGGGCGTTGGTGTCAGCATTGTTGAACTACAACCATTGCAAATCAAAATCCATCTGACGAGAGTCAGGCAGAAAATTTCACAGACGAGGAAATGTGTTTAGGTTTTGTTTGCTCACTTCCTTACTCACTCCCTGACTCCACCTTTCAGGTGACCAAATTAAAAGCACGGTTACCTTGAATGAAATACCTGTTGGTTTGAATATTGCTGGAAATATTTGGGGTAATTGAAGAACACAAGTCAACAAAATACACACGGGCCAGCAGGTTGAAAATGGAAGTTGAGCTTTAATGTGGTCCAAAAGTGTGAAGAATAAAATGGCAGGTGGCAAATGCTGGCAACAAAAGGTGAGACAAAGGAAAATAAAAAAAAAAGTTAAACTAACAAGGGGATGTGTGCAGGTGGAGAGACACTGGAAACAAGGCAGTGCTAAAGAGGATGAGCCAGAGCTCAGGAACACAGGAGGGTAACTAGAATACTAGGAGGTGAGGAGGAAGTTCAAAGTGACAACAAGAGACAACAGGAAATGATTTCAGAAAATAACCGGAAATGTCCAACCAAAAAAACCAATCCATGACGCCATCTGCATATGTAAACATGTGCCCCCTCCACCTTTTAAAAATGATAATGTGCATAATAGCTGTCAACCTCGAGCATTGAAAGTATTGAAATTTCAGTTCAACTAACGCTGATGTAAAATAGATGCAAAAATATTATAATTGGTTTAAATGTTAATTTGTCACAGTTGGGAAGATGGTACAGCTGGGGGCAACACTTTTCAATTAAACCTGTAAATAATACATATTTACATGTTGTAGCAGAGTCATCAGGCCCTGACTGTAACCCCTCCATGCTGTGCAGCATCTCATATCAAATACATCAAACCCTGGTGGTGTGACTCAAACCACAGAGCGACCGAAGCTGCCATCCTTAGATCTCATGCTATTGAACATAAAAACAGAGGGATAGCAGCTCCAGTGTGTGGTGTGCGACCAAACCATTTACATATTTCCTCTGGCATATGCCACTTGAATAGCTCTTTATGTGTGTCGGACACAGATAAGAACTTTGACTGTGTCTGCATCACACAACAACCTCAGTGACTGAAACTTGTCCAGATCCCAAAAGAGAAACTCCATATGTTCAAGTGGCAGGTTAAATCTGTATGTAGTGTGGTGAACGGAGAGGTGAATGCTAGTTAAATGTCCCATAATGAGTGCAGTAAGGAATCTCTGTTATTTTGCTATAATTAGATTACAAATTGTTGCACTTTCACTTTCAGCCTTGTCTTGGGGTGGTTTCACTCCTTGGTCAACCGGAGAAGCAGTCTGTACCTGAGGCAGTTTGCTTTGAGTGTTCGGCTCATTTGGTGAAGTGTGAAAGTCGTTACCTAAAGTCCCAATAACACGAGACTCGTTACTACTCGTGGCCACCTCAAGAACGCCTTGTGAAAGCCAAACAGAGTGTTGCCCTTGTGGGGCGAGGATTTCTTTGACAACAGGGGGACTGAATATTATTAATGGAAAACGTGCTGAGAATATTGAACATTTCATGAGCGTCTGAAAACTGCTAGAAGAACATGAAGCACGGGGTGTGCCAGGTACTCATTATCATAGGAAAACAATAGCAAATGTAATTATTTACTGTATTTATAAATTGCTTTTCTAGTCTTAGCGACGACTCAAAGCGCTTTCTAACACAACTCAGCATTCACGCATTCACATACTCATTCATACACTGGTGGCAGAAGCTACCATGCAAGGCGCTACCTGCTCATCAGGAGCGACAACCATTCATACACACTCACACATCGATGGAAGAGCCACTGGGCACAAACTCAGATCAGGTCCAGAAAAGCAGCCTTGAATCCAGCGTAAAAAGGTGGTATGGGGTTTGCCTAGAGTTAACTCTAACTTAGAGTGTTGTCCTAAATGGTTCACAGTAGATATAAAAGACAGCTGTTCCACATGCTTTTCAGCAACGTATTGTGGCTTAATAGACACATTAAATGTGGTTGATGTCATGTACAGTAGCAATTAAAGCCCAAGCCCATTTCAAGTTTTACCCCTACCCCTTGTTTTTGGCTGAACCACATGCAGTTGTCATAACCCTCAGGTTGGAGTGTGCTCTAAAAAAACCTCAGCTTGGAGGGTCACGTAGCCCTAATTTGCCCTACCCCTCCATCCCAACAAGGAAAGGGACATCCTACCCCTCGACGTGAACATACAAAACAAAGACGTAGGGCTTAGTGGAAGGGGTGTATTGGGATTGAACCAGTGTCTAACTTAACTTGGACTGAAGAAAATATTAAGATACCAAACTATTTTCAAATGTCATATAGCAACTGAGAGACCATTTCTATAATCAGTATTTGCAAAAGTTTTGTCAGAACAAGTTACACCTTTGATTCACAATTTGGTGAGATTTTCATGTGTGAAAAGACGACCGAGGGAGATTCCTAAGAATGGATTTCAGGTATGCGCCCCTCTACTTCTGAATCCTCTGATAGAAACTCACTTGGTCTTCAAAGGACAAGGCCTGCCCAACGTCTCGAGGGAACCCGTCTATGACGATGCCACTAGCCTCTGGGATCTTCATGATCTTCTGCTTGATCTCAGTTATCGTCGTTTCCTGGAAAACAGTGAACCCAACATGATTCTTAATTATCATCACTGAGCCTGTAAATGTCAGAAGAGCAATAAGGAAGACGTCTACCACCCATCAACAAACAATTACCATACCAGCAGGAGTTCATTGGATTTTTGATCAGCACAAATACCTCAACTATTAGCCAGACGCCTTCTAAACTCAGATTTCACATCACACAAACATTAGGGGTGGTTCTTCCAGTGGGCAACTGGTCGGTGTCAGAACATTTTGGCTTCAAATTATAAAGCACAATTTGTAATTATAATAACAGTTTCCGTCTCCAGCAAGAGCATAATGAATGATAATGAATCACGAGGAGCTGAATGTGAGTCATAAAATGGGAAGCTTTACAGCACATCGGAGAATTCCACAATAAAATCTTTCTGTTTATCCAATTATTCTTTCATATATCTGAATGCCACAGAACAACTGTTTTGACGGTGCCTGAGGCTGCAATGTGCCATCATCATTTAGCATCAATTACTTCCTCGTGGCTGGAGTAGGTCAACACGTTCGAATGTATTTCTCAAGGCAGATTGCATCATGCGATATGGCAGAGATACGTGAGCAATCCTCTGATCTAAAAATAACATCTGCGGCCATGCCCAAGACACAGACGTTTAATTTCCCTTGACTAACATAATAACTGCAGTGGCCTGACAGACCTCGCAGAAATTAAAACTAGTCGAGATTCCATCAAACAGATTAATGAATACATGAGAGATAAAATGAAATAAGATGATCTAAGAACTTCTGTTCCACTGCGTGACAATCATGTCCGATGATCTCGTACACTCGTACAGCAGACAGACAGCCGGAGAGTAAAAGTGCATTAAACAATCAACATTTTTTTTGCCCTTTGGCTTTATTGACAGAACAGCTGAAGACATGACAGGAAACAGGTTAAGAGAGAGGGGGAGTGACACGCAGCAAAGGGTCCCAGGCCGGGACTTGAACCCAGGGCAGCTGCAGCGAGGACAAAGCCTCTGTACATCTACCCACTGAGCTAAACAGCGCCCCACAACTACTGTACTTAAAATTTTTAGGTCCTTGTACTTTACTTGAGCATTTCCATTTTCTGCTCTTTCATACTTCCACTCCACTCACATTTTGGAGACAGATTTTGCACTTTTTCTCCACCACATGTATTTGATAACTTTAGCTACTAGTTACTTTGCAGATAACATTTTCAATCAAAGCCATTTTTTATTTATTTTTATTTTACTGGCAAACGGATGAGAAAAAAAGGGCAATAGTTAATTGACCCACAGTATACAGTGCATACATACATGCATAATTTGATCTTTTCTTTGTTCTTTTGTATTGTTCATTTAACTACTAAAAGACTTTAAGTCAATATTTGTATGGGTGACTTTCTCTGTTACAAAAGTAATATTTTAACACTATATCTTGACTTTTGGTTACTTTTGACAACAATCTGTGAAGTCTAACAAATTACACATTTCATACCATTTTTTTTTGTTTGTTTTTTTTGCAAAAAGTAAGTTACATGCACAGACCTTTCACTCCATAGCATTTTCAAGGCGCTATGTGGGGAATACATTTCACACTCTGACACTCAGAGTCCATTTTGGTAGCAGTCAAAACCCAAAACATAATCATTGTAATAAAATGTCCTATTATTGCAAAAAAAAGTCCATCTACTTCTGATACACTGACTGTTCCTGACAATTAGTATTAAGAGTATTTTGCATTATATATTATCTAGCATGGTTTGGTACACAGCTTTGGTTTAAATGTGCAAAAAAAAGGTCAACTCAATTAGTCATATAATGTAATGTAAATGTACATTTTTAAAAGACTGAATCATGCCAAACTGTCTGAACATTAATATGTTTCCACCGAGTGTATGAAAGCAAAAGTGCTGTCAGTCTTTAATTTTAGACTAGACTGCCTGTCAGACATCCATCCTCCTGTGAGGAGACCTGTGGGATTTCTGCTGGAACAGAAGTTCAGAAATATACTGAGTCACATGACCTCACAGTGAGTTACAGACAAACAGCAACGACTTCACGTTGATTTGGCTGTTGGCAGAGAGTCGGTGAAGCAATGCTTGATGTCGTGCTGTGTTTTGAAACATTTGCAGCATTGAAGGACAAACGCATGGATGGAGTGGATGACTTTTTTTTTCTCAGAATACTTACAGCGATGACATGTCTAAATTATACTACGTCTTTAAAGCAATAGGTTGACATTTCGGGAAATACACTTATTATCTTTATAGGTTTAGAAATAGACAGGTAGAAAGGTGCAGGTAGGTGGCTTTATTGCCTTTGGATTGAGACAAATTTCCCCTCTGTCATCAAGTTGAGCTGAGCAACCTATGGCTTAATATTTACAAGAAAAATATGAGTGATATCAATCTTCTTATCTAACTCTGAAAGTACCTAAAATTGACTGACAGATTAACACATTTTCTGATTTATGTAATTGACGTGAAGAAAGGCATCAGTCATCCAACACTTTATTAAAGGGGCTATGTGTACATATTGGCCACCTGTTGAAAATCACTCCAAATAAGGGTGCAGTATCTCACCAGAGTAGCCGTCAATTGCAGACTGATGCCAGTTTGACAACAGGTAGAAATACAGTATGGAGGCGATTTACAGCAATTCCAACCTTAACTCTTAGGGCGCACTCACACTTGGCAACCATGCCAAAGCACATTCAACACGTACACTTTCTTGGCCCTGGCACGGTTGGAATAGTTGTGCTTCAGCATGAACACAAGCACGGGTGCGCAGTGTGGACATGAAGTATAATCATGCATATTACGCTTCCTTGCATAATCAAGAAATTCAGGAATGTAAGAGAGCCGATGACCAAAACTACACAAAATAAGCTACAAAAAAGTAATTAAAGTGATGTTCTCTGTGTTGCTCTCAATTGTGCTGCAGCTGCGCTGCAACGTGATGACGTATGTATCTATTTTTTCTGTTTAGTAAGGACATATTTATTTTCTTGACAATTTGTGTTGAGTTAACTTACTGACTAGACTAAGACTACTTATTAGATTAAGCGAGAAACTCACCTCTATATATGTCTCTCAGCTGAAACTACAGAAGCTATCAGACTATCGGGGTTAGCATGCTAGCTTCAGTAAACATTTCTGCAACTGTTCATGTTGACTATGTTAACAAGTAGCATTTTTGCCATGCCTTTGCCTTAATCTCACCTTTAACCTCTTTAAAACTATTTAAAAGGATAATTGTTAATGTTATTTTCACCATATGGTATAAAAGAGTAGGATAACACCTATGAAACCTTGGGCACCACTATAAACAATCCATGAATCAGTGCTATGCCAGTCAATCGCTTTACTATACCGTATTTACAAAAGCAATGTTATCAACAAGGTTCATACCCAGAAATACTTTGCCCCGTCCTCTCCTCATTACATACAGAATCATTAAGAAGCCAAATACTAATCTGCTTTGCTAAACTAATGAAAGACTAAAATTAAATGTCTAACAGCCACGAGTCACTTTATCTTATCTAATATTTCTGCAGCTCGGCCTCCTTCGCTGTTTATCTCACTGGTTCCTCGACTGGCATCTGATGATCACCCAAAAAGGAGAAGGCTGATCTCATGGCAGGTATGCAGTGGAGGAATGATAATTGATGAGGCAGGCAGTTATTGAAGGTCATTCATCAGGGGACAGGAGCTAAGGGCTGCCAGTCACGAGGCAGGCGAGGGCTCGCTGTTACAGGCTTGAACCTTGCTGATCACTGACGCATCACGGTGCTCGTGTTGACAGTGCAGACGTCTCACTCAGGTGTTTTTCTTATATTAATAAAAATATTTCCACGTTAAATATTAGATAAATCCCTGATAGATGTGTTTATCCTCATAGGGACTGTGTTTATTTGATAGTTATGCAAGCCAAAACCACTAAGCAAAGTAGCACTAGTGACACACTTTACCCATCAATCTACACAGAGACACGCCTGACACAGTTTGTTATAAAACTAAGGGCTGTGCTAAAGCCAGAAGAGGCTTACAAAGACTTTGATTCAAATGTGACTGACCAGGATGAAGATGGATGCATAAAAATATTGGATTAAGGACCGAGCTGTGGTTTTGCATCTTCAAGCCAATTTTAAAAATACTAATGTGTGACATGATCACAGAAAGTGTCAGATTGTATTTTGAAATCGTCCATGATCTAGCAGCAACAGACATTTGTGAGTTTTGTGCCCATGAATACTGTTAACAGCCTCTGGTCTATTCTCAAGACCTCAAGAGACTCTCTCTGTCTGCAGGGGCCCCAAACTATAAAATACTCTTCTTGGATCATTTTTGTGGATTGGACCTCATTCCACTTCTTCTTTGTTTTAAATTTTTTTCTTTTTGTCAGTTGATCTCGGAAGAAAACTTTATTACCTATATAACCCTAACCCATAACCCTAACCCTATATTGACTAACAGGTATTACCTTCCTGATTCATTTTAAAAAGGCTATCTAAAATGATGTTTTAGATACAAATTTGTTGTAGTTTTGTCGTTCATCATGTCAAAGCCAGCAAAGCATTGGAGACATTTGAGAGTAAAATGAAAAGGTTGCATTCACAATTCATTATCTGCTTAATGTCATTGAATTAATACTGAAGAACAAACCAAAAGAATGAATGAATTTCCTGATCAAGGCTACTTTTCTATACCTAAATGGATGAAAGGAAATTATTAAAAAGCAGCAATGCATGGGAATGATATAATGTAACTAAGTACATTTACTCAGGTACTGAACTTAAGTACAACTTTGAGGTACTTTTCCATTTTCTGTTACTTCCACATCAATGCAATTAAAAGGGACATATTATACTTTTTACTCTGTTTACTACATTTATTTGATTACTTTAGTTACTAGTTACCTTGCAGAGCAAGAAAAAACACTGATTCCGATAATCAGAAAAATCTGAAAAATTGGATGCAGTAATCAGCCAGGTGGGTAATCAGTCTCCCAGTGGTATACAGTATATTTGTACATACATGTAAATATATGTATAATTTTCTTCTACTTGTCCTTTAAAGGTAAATGTAGTGCCATAAAATTACTTTTGACACTTAAGTATATTTAATATCAGATACTTTATGACTTTGAGTGTGGGAAGAGTATGATTGTTGGGTAATTTTCACTGATGAAGAGTAAAGGTGATTTGTAGTTAATGGGCTCAAATTAAATAAAACACAAAAACAGGGGAGGCAGTAGCTCAGTCTGTGTGGACTTGGATTGGATGCGGGAGGTATGCAGGTTCAAGACAAGCAGGGACCAGTCTGTGCAGAGCATTGAGGTGCCCCTTCAGCTCCCGTTGAGCAAGGCACCGAACCCCTACCTGCGCCTGACTACATGGCAGCCCACTGCTCTGACACCTCTTCATACATTAATGCATGAGTTTGTGTCCTGTTTGTGCATGTGTGTGTAAATCGGGCTTGTGTGTGTGTGTGTGTGTGTGTGTGTAAAAAACAACAGAGTGAAGAAACTGAATCCCACTGGTGTGATTATTTAAATACGTCTCCTTCTTCCCCTTTCTGGTTATCTATAGCTGTGGTTTTGTCCTCTCTCTGTCCTTGGATATGCACAAAGTTGTACATTTCGCCCACATATTAAACTAGGGAAGGGCATCATATGCATTTTCTATACCGTGTTTGACTGAGTGGAGCAAAAACAACCACAGGAGGTCTGTGCTCATTTTCCTCCCAGACGGAGTCATTATCTTGCAGAGAAGGATGCTAATAAGACGGATAAGCATCCCTCTCTCCAACATGCTTGTGATTTGGATGCTGCTAATTAGTCCCTTATTACATTCACACTGTGATAATGACCTGCGAGTGACTGGACACACTCGCCGCTCATCCTTCCTCTAATATCCTCTCTGTCTCACACACACTGTCCCCCCCTCACCCCCTCTCGGTTTCTCTGCTACCTGTGGTGCCAGCTCTCCGTTGGTGATGATTTTAGCGATCAGGCTCCACTTTCTGTTGCTGGTGGCGTTGTGTATCATCTTCTTCCTCAGCAGCTCGCCCACAGACACGTACTGGAAGCCGTAGCGCTCGGCAATCTTCAGGCACTGTGTTCCTTTGCCACTGCCAGGGCCACCTAGGCACAGAGGGAGAGAGCTGTTGATGTTTTGGGAGAGATTTTGTCCTGTGTGTGTGTGTGTGTGTGTGTGTGTGTGTGTGCGTGTGTGTGTGCGTGTGTGTGTGTGTGTGTGTGATCTGTGTGTGTGTGAG
>OMLP01046359.1:56436-72183 GCA_900302685.1 Spondyliosoma cantharus
ACTTTGTGCATGTGTATGACTCCGCTTGTGTTTGCACATTTATGCGTGTGTGTGTGTCTCTGTGTGACTGTGTTGTGTGTGTTTTGCAAGTGTATTCGGGGGAGAGGGGCGTTGGGGGTGGGGATGACAGACACAGGTATGTGTGAACCTCCTACATTTGCAAAGAAATGGTCTCTTTTTTTCTCTCTTTATAAAGGCATTGAGAGGAGCGGCAGCAGGAGAAGACGGCTCTCTGCTTGATACTGGATAGTTTGGTAAACATCATTTTTAATAGAGGGCATATTACTTTTCGTTCTGACATTGTTTTAGTCTCAGTGCAGTGGAATTTTACACAAAAAATGATCAGAATTCCTTCAAAAGCAAAACATGCAAGAGTCAAATCCACAACAAGTTATATCTAAGAGTTGATCCGGTAATTAGCAATGTGCTAGGTGTCTATTGGTGCCTGTAAAAGCTATGTGAATAGGCAACTGCGTTTTTATTCCACACATTCAAAGATGTTACTGTTACCATAGAAATGTCAATCGCTCCAAAACGGCTTCTGGTTCAAAGCCTGGCAAGAGTTGAGAGGAATTAGTTGGAGTCTGAGCTGTGTGGGCAATGTATTCAGATTATTCTCTTAGTGATGACGAGGCAAATGTGCAGCCAAGCACAAAAATCATTAAAGATCAGTTATCACCATAAAATAGATATATTATCTGGTCAGATTGAATTCAGATAATCCAATTGTGAGTTCCTGTGAAGTCACTGTAATGTGTACTTGAAGATCTTTAAAGTATTCCTACAGGTATTCAGTGTCTGGGTTCTGGATCATGTGTTAGCTTTATAATTGGATAGGTTAGGATAAGTTCACCCAAAGGAAATTATTTTACACTGTCAACACACAGAAGATTTCAGCTTAAAAATGTTTTATTTTCTAATGAATTTGTGGTCTCTGGAGACTTGGAATATGCTAGACGAGCTGTATGGAGTCATTTTGTGTGTGTTTTTTTTTTTTTTCTCAAGTGGTCATCTAATTCAGTTGTTTAGTAGAATGCTACACTGCTGTTTTGTTGTGAAGGTCAAGAAATATTTTGTGGACTAAAAAACATCACCTGACTTTCTATGAGCATGGGGGTGATTAGACAATGACTGAATTTTAATTTCTGGGCAAACTGTTCCTTTAAGGCCTCAGTGTATATGGTGTGTAGATCACGATCAAGTTGTTGAAGTTGATCAAGTTCTATATGTTGCCTTTTTTAAGTGAATTATAGAATCTGGCTTGCAGTGGAGAGTTGTTTTGATTTTTCTTTTTCTTGTAAATAAGTACAAGAAGAACAGCATGATGATCTTTTCACCACAGTAGCTGCCTTTGTTGTTTTCTATTCGATTTAACCATTTAATTTAGCATTTAGCATAAATTTGCAAGCCAAGTTTGGTGAGACTTTTGTATCTTGTACTGGTAACCATCAAGTGCACAACTGTGCATGCTTTGCCACGAAGCACTAGACAACTGATAGACAGAGACGAGGCGAACAGCAGAAAACAAGATGAGTGAAGAGTACACACGCGGAATGAACGGAGGAACTGAGCCATAACATCGAGCCCTCTTCAAAGAGCCATGATTACCATCACTGCTCAGTGTGCTTGTCATATCTTCAAATCGCCTGAAACCTCCTCCCCCTTGTCCAATCCACCAGAAAACCCCAATCCGTTGTCAGACATTCAGGTGCTTAAATTTTCTTAAAAACTTCTTAAAAAAATCTGTTCTTTATGCCCAATTTCTGCAGAAGTTATCCAGATGTGCAGATGAGTGAACTCTAAATTGCTGGTCTCAGCCTTCACACGACTACTTCCATCTTTTTTCATGTGTGTAATCAAGTGCAACACAATGAAAGCCTTTGAGTAGAGATGGTCCAGAAGTGTGCACCTTTATCCATGTTCATGTGACTCATCCTGTCACACCCCCTTCTCTGACAGCCCTGTTATGGTGGGACAACACATGACACGACCTAGTTCTTTAGAAGCATAGTGAGGCCTGTAGAGATACACTTTATTATTTATGGATGCTGGAGAATGAAAAAGAAGGCAGCTTAAACTCTGCTGAATATCTACAGACCTTGTTATTTAATGTTGCTGCTTAAAATAGTTACAGGGGAATCAAGGGCGTTACTCATAATGCTGTGTGGACTTCACTGGGATAGTTTGATATTTTGGGAAATACACCTGTCGAGAGTTATATGAAAAGATCAATATTATTCTGCGATAAATATGAAGCCACAAGACTGTTGATCTTGCTCGGCACATAGGTTTTATAGGAAGGGGAAAATACCCGGACTATACTTTTTCAAGAATATTCTCATTTTTGGGTTAGCTGATCTCCCTTTTAAAGATGTTATGCTATGCTAAGCTAACCATGTTGTTCCTGTGGCTTCATATTTTGTAGACAGATATGAGAGGTAATGATCCTCTCATGTAACTCTCCGCAGGGGAGCAAAGTGAGCAAGTGCATTTCCCAAAATGTTCATCTGCTCCTTTAAGATATATAAATAATCCAGCAGACTGACCTTTACAGAAATTATTATTATAACACTGTCATGTCCTACCTTTTGCTTTCTCTGATAATTGTATTTTCACATGTAAAGGAAATTAATGGGACACATTTTTCACAGCATTATTTCTTGCCCTCGCCCTGTTGACACAATAACAGCTGTTGTGGCTGAATGGGTTGAGAACAGGACTCTGATGACTCTGAGTCTGGCGTTCATATCCTGTTTGGCGCATAATATCATACTGATCAGCTGGTGTTTGTATGTTAAATCCACTCAATATTTTCCTTTTTGTCAGTTGTTAGTTGATGGTTAAGTTTAGACAACAAGAGTGATATATGAATATGACATCACACAAACACCACAAGATGGTCATGGAGCAGCATTATTCATGATGTTCCAGGAACAACACCAACACAGCGGGTGGGTTCATTCCACTCTTTATGACCCATCATAGCGAGGAAGCACAGATGCAACCAATAATGTTAACGATGATTCAGTTCAGTTTAGGGGCACAATAAGCGTTCTGAGCCATGTGCAATAATAGGACCCTCAAAGCTTAATATAGAGCAGCCATTATTAATTACTTTAACTTTACTTTTCTGTGTTTTTCTCTCTAAGATAATCATGTCTTGTGATCCGACCCATAAAAAAAGTGAATGTTTTGCAGTAAAGACGAGGGGCGGGGCACTTTATCTTACATCTGAGTATTTTGTAATTTTCTATCCAGTCCTCTCCCGACCTCCTCATGACCACGCACGTCTCTGCGAGTGTGTCTCTCACTGCAGAACTGACAGACGAAACATTTGCCTCGATCCTCCAAAGAGATGACAGCTGCTGCCATCCTGCTTTCCCTTTTAAAATAGGCCACAATGTGCTCACAAAGACGAGATAGGAACTGGCTTTGTGCTGCGAGGACAATAACAATCATCCAGACCATGAACATCCCAGGTACGCACAAAGAAGCCAAACGCGCCGCAGCAGAAGGCTGTCAGAGGATTTTTTTAAGAGACAGGAAAACCTTAAATAAACTGTTTTCAAGAGGGTTTTTAGACATCAGCCTTTTTCTATTCAGGCAAGCCAGTCCCATTACTCTGATTATGCAGCTGCTGAGCTTAATTTGTATGATTAATGAATGTATATGACAGGTTAATGCAGGCCCACTAAGGAAATCAGATTAGGAGAGCAGGAGTGTCTGACACAGTGAGTGACATGCAACAAGATCTGCTCTGCTGATAACAACAGAGAGAGGAGGGGCCACGTCCAAAATACCAGGAAAAAACACGCTGTGTAAACACACACACACACACACACACACACACACTGACTCTTACTCGTAGATTCCCATTCAGGCCACCTATTTTTAGATCATCAGTGAGGCAAATATAAACTTTGTGTTTTTGCTGACATTTTTATATAAATGGATAAAGCTCCCATCAGAAGCATTAAAGAGACACTGATTACAGTGTTTTCCTGTGTTTACAAACAAAAGGAACTTTAATACCCTGACCTTGGCCGTCTAATGGAAAACATCGGGTCAGCAGGAATCCAGATGAGCACTTCAAATTTAAAACATCGGATCAGTAAACAAACTGTGTCATTGTCGTACCGTGCAAAGGCGCACGTATTATTTATAGAGAGCCGAAGTCACTCCCCTTCTGGTCGACCCAAAATATCTATGTTTGTTCCAGTATGAACTGTGCCATGAACTTCACAATGATGGTAAGCATTTTAAGAGATTCACACCGAAAAAAGTCGCCATTTGTCATAAAAGACTTTGAAATACATAAACGCAACAGTTGTGTAAGTTGGTGTCATCTTGGTTGACACAAAAAAAAGCGTGGAATGAAACCTCCACTTCATGTGCAAAGGTAATCAGTGTGGCTGGCACTTCCCAATGTGAGTGGCTGCCCGATCTGAATAGCGCATCACCTGCACCGACCAACACTTTACTGTATATGTAGAAGGGGGTCCCTGTCATGACTCTCAGTCAGCTAAAGAAAAAATGTTGAAGACCCATGATTTATAGTTTTAATGTGTGTGTGTAATTGTGTGTACTGGTCCTTTACCGATGACAAGGATGACTTTAGGTCGTGGCCTGGATGGATCGAACACCTCATACTCCTCTATGAGCTCCGCCGTCTCTGACAGGTCCGAGTCGCTCTCGATGGAAAACTGGCTGATGGGAGGGAGGCGGTCATACCTTCTGTAGGGAAAATTGGGACTGTCGGGCAACACTGTCACACACACACACGCATGCACGCACGCACACACGCACGCGCACACACACACACACACACACACACACACACACACACACACACACACAGAAATTGAGAACCAACTTGTCTGTAGTATTGATGAAGACATTTTCAATCATTAAATCTCCAAACATATAGTGAATCATTCATGCTCTATGAGTTTGATGCCGTCGGTCTCTTTATAAATGCAGATGTGACTTTATTTCAAACGCTGCCAATCGTGTTTCAGAAAAGACAAACAAAAAAGAACTGTTATATTAATCCTAGATGAAACTCGGCTGTGATGAATTCAATGCATCATTGAGTTTGGTAATTATACTGCTGTCTCTGGTGATCACGGGATTCAATATAACACATTCACAAAAAATAGAAAGCATCACTGCGTGCTGCAGAGCTGCCATAATGGACACGTGGAACCATTATTATCTCTTGCTGATGGTGGTATTGATCACACAATTTTTGGTTGAATCCTAGATGCTTTTTTTTTATGTGACAGATTTAGAAAAAAACTCAGATTTTGCTCTTGCTAGGATGAAAACATTTTTAAAAAACATGCCAAATTTCACTCATGTTGTCCGGCCTGGCTGTATCTAAAGGCTTACTCTTGCCCTTTTTGACATTTCTGACACATTGAACAGTCAATCGGGCAGTGATGGGAATATTTTACGAAGTGAGAACAGCAGTCCCTTCCAGCAAACGCTTTCTGACGCAGCAGATTTGAGCGTCAGCTAACAGCCGAGAGGAGAAACGCGTGTCTCAGGAATCTCTATCCCTGATTAGGCTTCAGTTCCCAGCAGATAAACCTTGCAACTGGCAGAGCTTTCAGACATCTTCAACAACATAATAGGAGAAGTGGCTTAAATGTGAGTCCACTCTCGATGCTCCTCGCCGGTGACCGCTTTTACAAGTCTGCATGCTCAATTATTTGTTGTATTACAGTAGGTCCTGTGCACAATACTGCCTCACTTTGCACGCATCATCAAACAAAGAAGTTAATGTTTAGCTTAAAATAGGCCCTAATATAGCAATGCAAATGGAAAATTAGCATACGAGTAACTGAAGTTGGCTGTACACATACCAACTATGTTTTGCATCTCTACTTCTTCCCGCACTGGTCAGACAGGCTGCTAAGCTATGAATGGAGTGCCTTTTGGTGTCATGTGAATGATTAACCAGCAGTGTTTTACTGCTCTGTAACATGCTGTCTACAAATCCACAGGTCAGTGAAGGCAGCACAGGCATGTTCGACGACGGAGACCAGCACTCTGCACTTTTGAACATAAGAAGCCTCCAACAATGGTTGGAAGCAGCATTAGTTGCCGCTTTGGTGTGTTTGTGGGTGTTCTGGTATCTGAACAAGCGCTTCTGGCACATTTTGGAAACGCATCTGAGAGCGGTGATGCACATGCAGAAAAAAAGCCTCCCATCTCACCACCCTCCAACTCTACTACCGCAAGTATTTTCAAAAGCAGCATGACCATTTTCACAAAGTATCGACAATGGGGCTCACGAGCGTACAGTACAAATGTCAACACCCTTTCCTGTTCAAGCAGTGAGCCAGTTTGTGTGGGACAGGAAGACTCACTGCTGCCAGCATCCTTAGAGAGTCAAGTGCCAGAAAATATAGACTCTAAGCAGAAGCACTTTTCTTAAAAAAGATAGACAGTGCTGTACAAAAGAAAAGACAAACCAGACAAGGCAGATAAAATGACAATACGAAAGAAAAAGATCAACTACAACGATATAAAAAAAACTGTTTGAATAAGAACAAGAAGTAACAACACGGACCAAAAAGAAACATGTCAAGGAGAGATGTAAGGTCTTATCTTAGGACCTTTCACTGCTCACCGTTTCTGAAGAGGGACCTGCGTGATTGTCCACCGTTGAGAGGGGGAAGTGACTTCTTCTCCTGACCTACAAAGGTGTCCCACCGCACCTTGTCTGGTCCTCCGAGCTCCCTGACTTTCTTCAGACAGCACTCAAGGTAGTCGATGGGGTCGTCGGGCCGGTAGTACATCAAACCTGTCAGCAGGCTCTGGAGAAAAAACAACAGAGGAGGGAGGTGATGAGGTAGATGGGGAGGATAAGAGAGAGGGAGGAGAGTTTTGTTCTACATCTTTGTTATGATGTGCAGTTCTGTGACAGCGCGGCGTGCGGGGGGAAACATTTAATGAGGTGAAGATGTGAAGCGCAGATCTGGTTGCCTTGGCTCGTTTCCACGAGGAGAACAAAAACATCTCATCTTGTCAGAAGCCCATGAAATTGAACTCAGCCTGGCATATAAACACAGACCCCCGATGATGACCTGTTATTGTCCAGGAAGAAGTCCGGCAACTGTGATGAATGTGAGAACCAGGTCAAAAAACACAAGTGGAGTGTGTGTTTGTGTGACATTTGACCCTGGGTGTTTTTAAAACAATGCCTTCCTCTGGGTCTTCCTTCTTCATCTCCACTCTCCTCACCAACAACTCAGTCTGATTGGTGATGAATACGCATTTTAAATGGGAAGCAATTGTAAGCGGTAGAGTGAAGCTGCAGTTTTGATGATGATGGTGCGCCACTTGGCTGCTCAGTGTAATTTGAACATGCAGTAAATAAACAAACAGTGATTGCTTGCATGCATTAGCTACAGCACACTTGGGAGCGAGTCTAATTAAATGGATTGGCCAATTAACGATCCCCCTAAGGATCGTGATGGATACTTCATTATTACATTTCTCTATGCTCTGTCTATATGATATTTAACTCACAAAAAATTCATTTTGAATTATTGTCCAGATCCGAAGAGTCCAAATAACAATAATGCTGATAGGTACATTTGTATGAATGACGAAAAAAACATCTATTAGCTTTTTTATTGTATTTCATGTAATAGTGAAGCCCTACGCAAACACAAATGTTTTGCTCAAGTGTTTGAAGAAATATATCATCATATGTCAGACTGTAGTATACCGTATGCAACACTTCAAACTGATCTACCGATGAAAATGCAGCAAGATGCGACATCAGTCTACTGCAAGGATCGCGTACCCCGCCACTAACAGGGATTCATAGAAAGGTATTAAAAGCAACATTATATGACTTTTTTACCTTAAGAGAAGACAGTTAATATGATCAGAATATAATCAGAATGATAATATGTATAATATTCATGAGGTAATAACACAAAATAAGAAGTATTAACTGTTTCCATAACTGAACAAGCTGTTCTCAGAGGAAAACAAGGTCCCCAGAACACTGCTTGAAGCTAGAAAGGCGGCAGGGTCTGCAACATAAAAACAAAGTGAAACAGTATGAAGTTGTGTTGTGTTTAAAGTCAGTTTGTTTATTTACTTTGTTTAGGTATAAAAAATAAAGATGTTTCTCTTCTGATTAAAATGTATTCCCCAAAACTACAGAGTGCACCTTTAAAATAACAGCTCCACAATCGTGTTGATGCCACAGCGTTTTGTAACAGGGTGAATGGTGTCTCAGCCACTCCGCCCCCCCATCACTTGTTTCTGCTCTATGTAACTTCAGTGAGAGGGTAGGATCACAGCGTTACATACAAGTTTACTTCAACATGCAAGTTTTCAACACATAACATTAGTGTGACGTAATGAGTTTTGTTTGAAGTACCTACAAATCTGACAAACTGTTACAGATTTGTGGTTACATAATGTTGCTTTAACAAATGTAGATAGAAGTACACGGCTATTATTAAATCATGCAGACCATAAATAGCTTCCAAAGCAAGGTCTCATGTCCTGGAAATTTGACGAAACATGGTGGTTCTCACCCCCCGAAGACTGTTACGGACTTTTAACTCACATAACCCCAAAGTGCCACAATGTAAACAGCAGTCTCTTTCCTATTTCACTCAGAGCTCATTTGAAGACACACTTTGCCTCTCACAAACATACTCAATACAATCTATCTGAGGGCAGATTACATCACTGGTACAGATATTGATGTAAAAACTATTTCCCAGTCTAAAATGTTGTATTTTCTTTCAGACTCATAGATATTTACTCTTGACCCCAGGTTGATAGCGAGTTCAATCTGGTTTCATTGTACTTTGTAAGGTGTTTTACCTTTTGTTGTATAATATTCCTGTGAAGACTTCATTTCAGACTAATTTTCATACTTAATATTATTTCCCTGCCTGTCTACCTATATATTGCTAATCCTCCCTAAAGTATGATGATATTTTTGGCTCCATAATTTCATTTTTTAGACTGTGATACGGTGCTAATTTTCATTTAACATGTTGAATTAATGCAGGTCTCCAGCTGAGGGCTTTCAGCCGCCTCGAGTCAATTAGAAGCAAGTCATGCAAAGGAGAGGAGGGCGGTCTATTTCGTTTAATCACACTTTGACTAATTATGACTAGATGTTACTGTAAAAGCACATAGTAGGCTGTTTGTAGCAATAATCCTCAATCGCTGTTTATGTTAAACCGCAGTATTAATCCAGAAGTAGCGTTCAAACAGACGCGCACATTCGCACCTCCACCAGCCAGAACAACATATTAGACATTAAGAGGAGATCTTTGACGCGACTCTTAATGGCGTTTTTGCAGCGCATCGCAGACAAACATGGCTATTCGCGTAATAATCACCCAATCTGCACACAGCCCGATCATTCATCGCACACCAGCTCTCACCTCAAACAGTTGAGGTATCTCCCGCCGCGCCAGATACTCCTTGGCATCGTTGGTATTCATCTCCAGTCGGATTTCCTTCTGAAATCACAACTTGTCCGGAGCGTTTTGTTTAAATAAATAAAAATACAAAAAATGTTCCTTCAGTCGCCTCAGTGCCGCACGGTGATAATCTTTGGTGAACAAGCGAGCTCCACACAGTTTCCTCCTCAGTGCATTTTTGCCTCGTGTGCGTGGACTTTACAACTGGATTCCTGCAGGCGATGCCCCCTCGCCACCCTCCTCGGTGATGCGGATGCGTGGCTCGTCCGTCTTCCCTCCTACAGCGCTGCGCTCGCAGCACGCACCGTGTGTGCTTTGACGTTGGCACAGAGGTTGCGCGCTGTGCCAAAAAGCGCACGCAGCACCAGTCAGCCTGGAAGCTGGAGAGGGAAATGTTTTATCGACATATAACAGACATCAAGTTTCATGAATGAGAGGTATAATCCTCTTGGTGCTCATGGGCAGAGGTGGAATAAGTACTCAGATCTTTAAAGAGAAGAGAAAAAAACAACAACGCAGTAGCACACTGTAGAATTACTAGAAATACAAAAATACCGCATGCAAGTATACTTTAAGTACCAAAAGTAAAAGTACTCATCATGCAGAATGACATATCTCAAAAGATATTAATCACTTTAATGTTGAAGCTGGTAAAGGTTTAAACAGTTTATTTGCTGTTAATAGATAGATAGATAGATAGATAGATAGATAGATAGATAGATAGATAGATAGAGGAAGGACACATACAAAACACAAAAGCAAACAAATGATATGTGCATGTGCTGCATATAGAAATAACAGGAAATACACTGTTTTTAAATACATTAATTAAGTGTAATTAAGATTACAAAAATTTGCCTCTGAATTGTAGTTGGGATACAGTGATTGAATGTAACTAAGTATTTTCTTTGAAAATGTATCCTGATACAGTCACTAATTACCTGTTGCAAAATGTATTTAGTAACTTAATCCAAATATCACAATATTAAAGTAATGTAACTTGATTGCATTCCATTACTTTTGGATCAGCTCGATACCAACATATGCAAATAAAGACGAGGGACAAGAAATTGACTTGAGACCTGAGTGATGTTGTGTGAGACTCATCAAGTGTTATCATGTGTGCACACGTGCACAGTTACATACTAGTATAACATTCTTTATTTTAAAATAGCAATCCTGTTATTAATTCCCATTTTCACTGATTGTAGCTGTAATCTAATTACATCTTTATTTCAGATACCTTGTTTTTCTAACCTGATTATGTAATCCCACTACTTCCCAAGATAGCATGTAAATATATGTATAATGTACACTTGTACTATTGATATTTGATTACATATAATATCAGATACTTTAAGAATTTTACTCAAGTGCTATTCATATGAGTGACTTTAACTTCTGACAAAATAATATTTTAACACAATGTCTTTTACTCAGGTGACTCTTGAGTACTTTTACAACACTGGTGGAATAGAAGTATAAGTCGCATAAATTAGCAATATTTAAGTAAAGTACAAGTAAAACTTTACAAATATGTACAATACTTGAGTCAATGTACTTGGGGTGTAGAAAATATCAGGAAACAATAAGGGCAGATTTGCACCTTAAAAGGTCACAATGCAGTTTTAGAGAAGACATTCATACTCAGAATTTTAACATTTACAATATTAATAAGGTGATAATTCACTTAGAAATATTTATTTTTTCCATGACTGAATAAACAAGCTGTTCTCAGAAGAAAATTAAGTCCCCAGAACACTGTTTGAAGCTAGAAAGGTGTCCGCCACATATAAACCAAGTAATACGGCATGAAATTGTGTTGTCCTTTAAGGTCAGTTTGTTAATTCAGTCGAGCAAACAAATAGTTTGTTTATATAGTTTGTTTAGACATAAAAAAAAACAAGACATAAAAAAGTTAATCAATGAAGATGTTTCTCTTCTGATTTACATTTATTCTCAAAAACTACAAAAGTGCCCCTTTATTTATTTTGTCACTTGACTAAACTCTACGCACGTGGAACACTCACTTTGTATTTGTAACTTATCTGACTGTATTTTATTCTCTTTTTCTGTCAAGCTGCTATTTCAAAGATCAAGAATGGACTTTCGAGTACAACATTTTGACACTATTTTAAGAAGTTTTGTTACAGAACAAAATCACAACCAAAATATTTGATTGATTGAATCACAGATTGATACAAACCAAAACCTTGACATCCGCCAGTGCAGCTTAATATAGCTGGATGCTTTTTTTTCAGCTGCACGTCATCACTTAACTTGCATAACAATGTATATCTTTAGTTTGTGTTTTACATGGAAACAAAAGTTCAAGAGTTGAATTCCACTGGTCACATGATCAATGCTGTTTTAGGCAACAGGGGAGCAGTCCAGTTTGATTTCCTGGTTTGTCCCATAGGATTTGATTCTTATAGGCCAGTAATCCTCTTGACAACTGGACAGCTGACTCTGAGGCTCCTGGTTGGTTATATCACAGAACAACATCAGATTAGTTCTTAAGTGCGTTAGAAAGACAGGATGACCAAGGATGGCCGTCACTGGGAGTCAAATTTTAATTTATGAAAATTAAAATGGAATAATGATTATATTTATAGGACTGAGAGCTCTTTTGTTGGTGTACTATCCTTCCTATTTTCATTTTCTAATGTGATGTGTTTGGAGGAGGGCATTACTCTGATGAGCTCTGTGCAGGCAAATAGACTGATGCTACAGGTCAAACAGCAGCAGAAGGAGACGTCCAGGGGATTAAATGGTTGGCAGGCCTTACATGTAATGGCACCCTGCTGTGTTTGTCAAAACTGATTTCAATGCTGCCTTTCCAACAGACCGTCTGCTTGCTGTGCTTTTAATGTTACATTAAAATTGCGTGAAGCACATGTTTTTTTCATAACTTCACCTTGCGCTGCTGCTTCAGTGGTGGTAAGGCAGTCAATTTGACATCTGTTGCTGATATTATTGTCACTTCTCATTATGAAGGCCTTTACCAATTAGCTAAAAACTTTATTCAAATAGAAGGCTGTCAGTGTGATTTGGCATCTAATCAGTTTTATTCTGTCATCAGTGCATCAGACCAAAACATATTTCCTGAATTAGACATTCAGTCAAGTGTGAACTGTAAGTATCTTGCTTAAAAATGATTTGCCAAATAACTATAGCCATTCAAAGAACCCACCAAACCAGGACATATCATTGTAATACCACCAATATTTTTCCTTATGAACTTTGTTTGAACAGTTTACAAGCAGAAATGTAACCAATAAACTAGAGGGAGACATGGGGAACAATTAGCAAGATCATTATAAAAATGTTCCATTATATCCCATTGATTGGTCCTCTGTACACAGGCAGTCCATTAAACAATTAGATAATCAGTGGCCTGCACAAGCTGCATCAAAAAGAAGCGTCGCTCCACTTATGCTAAGTTGATTAAAACACAATGTTTACATTTTATTTTTTTTTACCACACATTATCATATTTTAGGTAATAAAAAAAAACACATTATAACTTTTTATAGAAATTTTACAAATATGTACACACATGTATGTACATTCAGCGCAATAATAATGAGCTGACTGCTTTCAAAAAGGAAGATAGTTAATATTATCACATGTAGAGTACATAAGCATGAATATGTATAGGTATGTGGAGACGAAATTTACTTAAATAATCTACTTTTGTTTATCTATTATTTTGCTCTCTTTTTTTTTTTACTGGCAACTAGCATGTATGCATTGTGTTTGTGTTCGTATATACTTACATGACATGTTTGTTTTTAATACTAAAGCCATGAGTTACAGTTAGACAGGCACATTATACATATTTGGTACAAGCATTTACACCAGGAGCCCAAAACCAAATAGTTCTTGACCCATATTGCATGTTGGAAAACAAGGAATAATTAATCAGAAATGGAAAAACTAATCATGTTTTATGATCAGTGACATTTATAAATATAGATGATTTAGGTGCTTATTTTTTTTTTTTTTTTAATATATTTGTTGGTATATGACCCTCAGGTAGAGAAGCTTACTGAGATTTTGAAATGCCATTTTAACGTTTAAAAATTTATATTTTTAAAATTACATCCATATTTTCCCTACCGAAGCTTTTATTCTGAAATGTCTCCTACCGGAAGCACTTACTGGGCGGAGTCGCCGGTTTTCACTTCCTTGTTGCTGACAGCCAACAGTGCTGCACAATGAAAATACTCACGTTATGCAGCTTGTTTTCCACATACTTATTAGCTAGCAGCCTTAACATCGAGGTGAGTGCAAATTGTAATCGCGCAAATCCATGAATATTCCACCAATGTATTTTTTTACATTGAATTTTACCTGAAATGTCGTTCCCATGTTAGCCTCTGGTGCTGTCATGCTAGCTGTTTTTGTGACGGCTCTTGCTGCTTGTACGAGTAGAGACAGATTTTGAAATACATTTATTCATGTTTCTCCACTCAGGATAATGCAGGACAGTTCTTCAGCAGTGGCCATACCAATAACTGGGCTGTTCTGGTGAGAATTCATTGATATTTCATTTAATCAAGAGGCCAAATACATGCTAATTTATTGTCTGTATAACTGATGGGAGCTGCAGAAACATGATTGTGCCTGATAAACCTTCCACAGACAACTTTTGTCTCATTTGCATGTTATTTATTTGATACACAGGTGTGTACATCCAGATTCTGGTTCAACTACCGTCATGTGGCCAATACTCTGTCCGTCTACAGAAGTGTTAAGAGGCTGGGAATTCCTGACAGGTAACTGATCAAATGTCAAGTCTTATTTTTCATCATTTATTGTTTCATATTTAGATGGTGGGGAAGGCATTGAGGTGCTGGACAGAGTAAAAGCACTGCATGTCCATCAAAATGAATTGATTAGTTAATTCTTTAATTTGCCCAAATATTTCTGGATGATCTGCTTAAACGTGGTGGAGCTGCAGAGGGCAACAGGAAAAATGGAGAGTGAGAGACAAGTGGATTAAAATGTGACCAAGATCCCTGCTGTACCTGATCTGGGGATGTTGAGGATATAATACAAGGGAGGCTCCTGTTAGAGTGTCCTTAGCTAGAAGTATGTATATACACTTATCAGCCACAACATTAAAACCCCCTGCTTAATATTGTGTGGGTTCTCCTTGTAAAGCCAAAACAGCCTTTACTTGCCAAGGCATGACCATACTACCCATCAGGGTGTCCTTTGGTGTCTGGCACTGGGACATTTGTAGTGGATGCTTTGGATTCTGTATGAGACCAGACTGGGAGCTTGGGGCCTCATGACACCTTGAGCTCTTGGTCATGTCCCTCAAGCTGTTCCTGAGCAGTTTTTGTATTATGGCAGGGTGCATTGTCCTGCTGGGTGGGTGACTGCCATTAGGGATTTTCATTGCCATGAGGAGATGTACTTGGTTCACAACAATGTTTGAATGGGTGTTGAGTGATTTGAGTGGTAATCAACAGAGATGCCAGGTCCGAGGGGTGGCAGTAGAACGTTGCTGTGGCGAGATCGAGTGTTACAGATTGGTGGAATCGTGTTTTTCTTTTTTGTTTTAGAATAAGATAACACTTGATCTAGTGGGTTCCTTGAGTCAGCAAACTAAATCTGTTCTGCCCCTCATCAACTGTCGTCTGTAGCTCAAGTGGAGTGATTCAATCACTGGTTGTGATGTCCACATACTGAAGTTGCATTAAGCAAGACACTTAACCATGAACTGCTCCACCTGTATGTGTATATATGTCAAAGAAAAACTGTTAAATTTTCTGTACAGTGACAATGATATATAACTCATCATCACACTAATGGTGTAACATAGCACTGAGTGTAAGTGCATCATTGGTCATTCCACTTATCTTCTAATGTCCTCTGTCATTTTCTCTTATTCTAGCCACATAGTACTCATGCTGGCTGACGACATGGCTTGTAACCACAGAAACCCAAAACCTGCCACAGTGTTCAGCCACAAGAACATGGAGCTGAATGTGTACGGAGACGATGTGGAGGTGGACTACCGAGGATATGAGGTTTGTTCACATTTACTGTAGAAATGTGTTTCTCAGCAGCTTAATGTGACTCTTTACAATCTGTATTGTATTGTATTTACCAGAGTCAACACACAACCTCTTATAATATATTAAATGTAGTGGTGGGACTCGATTAAAAAAATAAATCCAATTAATTAGAGGCTTTGTAATTAATTAATCTCAATTAATCACATATCAATATTTTTATATATATATATATGTATATATAT
>OMLP01046360.1:0-18201 GCA_900302685.1 Spondyliosoma cantharus
GATTGGGTTTAGGTCAGGTGACTGTGGAGGCCAGGTCATCTGGCGCAGCACTCCATCACTCTCCTTCTTGGTCAAATAGCCCTTACACAGCCTGGAGGTGTGTTCGGGGTCATTGTCCCGTTGAAAAATAAATGATGGTCCAACTAAACGCAAACCGGATGGGATGGCATGTCGCTGCAGGATGCTGTGGTAGCCATGCTGGTTCAGTGTGCCTTCAATTTTGAATAAATCCCCAACAGTCTCACCAGCAAAGCACCCTGACACCATCACACCTCCTCCTCCATGCTTCACGGTGGGAACCATGCATGTAGAGACTGTCCGTTCACCTTTTCTGCGTCACACAAAGACACGGCGGGTGGAACCAAAGATCTCAAATTTGGACTCATCAGACCAAAGCACAGATTTCCGCTAGTCTAATGTCCATTCCTTGTTTTTCTTGGCCCAAACAAATCTCTTCTGCTTGTTGCTTTTCCTTAGTAGTGTTTTTTTTTTTTTTTTAGATAGGTGAGAGGTGACTTTACTTAAAAAGTCAACTGCTGTCCCAACTTATAAACCCAGGTTTAAAGATTGTGTTATTTATCTCATGAATATTTGCACCGCAGTTTGCCCTTTCTTAAACTGGTGCTAATTTTTAATTTCAACATTTTAATCACAATTTTTTTTATAGTCTTTAGTATAATTCAATTCACTGTCTAACTATAATAGCAATAAGGATTGATCAAAACAACGTTAAAAATACTTCAACAAGAAATTAAACAGCTTTTTATGCGTCATCGCTGTATGTTTGAAATGTAGCATTCTGTTTCCGCTGGTCAAACAGAAACTGCTGACTGTCAGTTGCATGACTCATCAGTCCTACATGTTTCATAAAAAGTGCTCTGCTTTATAAAGCAGGTGTGGCCTTTTAGTATGAGATAATGTGGTGTTTATATTGTATCCTCCACCATCCTCCCAAGTTTGTTCTTAATCTGGCTTGTGGTACCTAAAGGCTGTTTATTCCAAACTGCAGACGTAAAACCACCTTTACCAAATTTTCCAGATTGTCAGAAATGTCTGTCTGTGTTTGTGTGTACAGTGTTAATTTTGCAGTTTGCCAAGTTTTACTGTAAGTAAACATTTCTTATGAGCACCATGACTCAAGGCCCATGTTATCATCACTGCACACATGGCTTATCTACACCAGTTGACTTGCCTACCCCTCCTTCTTGATTAGCCGGCATACATAAAGCCGGACCTGCAATGGTAGATGAGCTATACATTGGTATTCCTTGAGGGGGAACAATGTTGCGGAGAAGACGCTGCTCTAGGAAGATTCTGAATAATTACTCCTCTGTTTTTTCCTGCAGGAGGAAACCTTGTCTCATCCTGACAGATATCCTAAAGACAGAACAGGGCAGGGCTCATATGGAAAGGATAAGAAAGAGGTGTAGCATGGCAAATCGAGGACAAGTGTCAAGCACACGGAGGGAGAGTGGTCCGTGCAAAGAGGAACCCCTGATCACCAGAGACACGAGGTCAGGTCAGAGGGTTGCCAAGAACGATAAAAACAAGAATGTAACCCCGAAATGCAACCACCAGAAGGCTGCCTCCTCTCCTTCTCAAAGGTAGGAAGTCACGGTTAAAGTAAAAGTTTGATCTTTTAGAAAAATAAGCTAAAATGAGCATTGCCTTAAGACTGGATCAGGCGGGAAACAGCTATCCTGGCTCTGGCCACACTCTATATGTAACAAAATCTGCCTACCAGCCCCTCTGAAGCTCATTAGTTAACCCATCTTGCTTTTGTAATTGAAACCCAAGTGTATAAACAATAAGTTGCAGTTTTATAGTTTTTATGTTCTGGACTATTTCTTGGCCGGGAGCAATTTCTTCCCTGGAGTTTTGCAAGGAACCTATAAAAGAAGGAAGGGACACTATTCCGTCATGCCAACATTCTTGGTGCCAGATGTTATTGCCAACTCTATTGTAATCTATTGGAGATGCACGGATAAGCAGACCACAACCGAACAGCAATGTTGTATGACCTTTGATGAAGAAATGCCTCCACAAAATCAAAGGACACATTTCAGAGAATAGGCTAATAACTTATTTTTCTGAAGGGGTCCATTAGTGTGTTTGCTGTTGGACTGCAAATGGTATCAAAAATGTTACTTGACAAAGCTCAAGGTGAATCAAATTCAAATGCTTACTGTGGGAAATAACAAAAAAATGCAAATGAGTCTCTTTTTCATTCTTTTATAAAGGCTGCTTTATAATGTTTGCCATAATATGTAATGTAATGGGAATATCTTGTATTCCAATGAAATATTAACAACACCTCTGATTATTATTGAGCTATTCCCCATCAACCAGATTTATGACCTGTTAAATTGAGAGGGAAGAGATGAAGGAGTGGTCGGTCAATTCCTCGCTACCATAACTGTGATGAGAGCGGACAAGTCACCAGTGACATACTGACCCTTCAAAATCCTATTTTGATAATGCTCTCACTGGTATTTTTTATTTTTTTTTATTTTAATTACTCAGAGTGATTTTTTTTCACGATTATAGTCTGCAAGACATTTTATAAGTGTCTGTTTTCGTAATAGAGCTGCACAGCATCTTTCCTGTTTTCCTCTGTGTAGAGTGGCTTCCACTTCCACCTGTGGCTTCTTCACAGTAAAGATTTATTTGACTTCTAACATATCAGTAGTAGCAGCAGTAGTGATGATAATAATAATGATAATGAAAAAAAATTGTAATTCCAAAGATAGTTGCAGAAGAGAAAGGGAGACTCACACCATTTGTTCACAAACATGCATTTTCATATGAAGCTATACTGGAAAAAAAAAATAGACCAAACTTCAGGATAATATGGTTGTTTCTCACAGACCTGTGAATAATGAACAAAAGCAGCAAAAATCACAGCAAGAGGTATTCTTTATAACAGTACTTTCTTTCAATTTGTTTTTGATTAGTTTGAGGAGAAAATTACCTTTTAATGGAGTTTGGCACGACTGGCTGCGTCCTTGGCTGTGTGTATTTTCCAGGCTGAAAACTTGTGATGATTGTATATGGAATAATGCCACACAGGAAGATTTCATAAATGATCTTCTTTAATAAATATTGTAGTTCAAACATGTACTTCAGCATTTGATTTTTATGTGTTTAATCTTTAATATTTTGTGATTAGGTACAATTTTAATATAAAGTAGAAAGTATATAAGAATAATGTCTACAGCATCATTAGTGCACATTGTTAATTCTCTCGTCTTCAGATCACGACTGCGGCGAAGGTTACAAAATTCTGAAGACGAAGTGGACAAAGAAGAAAAAGACATCGAGGAGGTGATAATCGGCAAGGACAGCGGAGAGGACTACAAACTGGAAGTTGTAGGTGTGTAGACGTGAAGGAATTCAGACACATGATTTTCTGTGGTGATCATGTGTCTCTCCATCTCCACTGTTTTTAACTGGGTTATTCTGATGTTGGTTCTTGTTGAAGTTTTGGCACAGTTATATTGGGCCTTGTAAAGCTTACATTTTCCCCTGACCTCTCATATGTCATTTAAATGGTTCTTCAAATGGGAAACATTCCTAGCCTTATTTCTAGAGTAAATAAACAGATGCGGGGCGGCTGTGGGTCAGTGGGTAGAGCCGTTCGATCAGTGATCAGAAGGTCACTGGTTCTCCCCTGGGCGGGACTGAGCTACATGCTGAAGTATCCTTGAGCAAGATACTGAACCCCAAAACTGCTCCTGATGTGCAGTTGGCACTAGCCTCTGTAAGGATCCTGCAATGAGCTGGCGACTCATTCAGGCGTGTACCTTCGGCCAACGAGTCAACTGGGATTGGCTCCAGTAATCCCCCTGAAAAAGGGGGACAACTAACATCAACATCACCGCAACCCCGCGAGGGAAAAGCGGGCTAGAAAACGAAACGAATAAACAAATGCTACACTTCATATTTCTGTTCTATAGTATCATCATCAGATTGGTCTGCATGTGTTTATATGATGACCAGTGCTTCTCTGCCTCATACAGATTGTGGGTTGTCGGTGAGCTGGGATCCTGCCGAGGATTCGGGAGGATGTGATGAGTTCTCCCCAACTCGCATCAAGGATAGGTGGACCGATTCAGAAAAAGAGTTACAACACAGATTGGTGAGTACCATACAAGGTCACAGAGGAAGGTTCAAAACTCACTGTCTCACCAAGGACTTCAATTTTGTTCAATCATAAAATAAAAGCCCAGACGTGCACTCTGGTATGTAAATATGCTTGTAACTTTTCTTGGCAGCCTTCATGTTTTGAATAAGGCCTTGCATCACTTTTCCATAAAAGTAATGATGGTAATCTTAGTCGGTATTACTAAGAAACATTTCCATAACACAAGTCTGAAATTAATGTTGCATGCAAGGCAGACTTTATTTCTTTTCTGACTGCAACTTGTGTAGTTGTAGATTAATCAGTCTATGGTAAAGTGAGTATAGTGTAGTTTGTTTATATCCTAAAATTAGCTTTTTATTTTTTTTTAATGCAATTGCCTACAGTCTTCAAAAATCATAAAGAGGGGGTTCAATAGTAAAGATTATCTTGCTCAACAAAATGTGCAAACTTCTAGGTTAGCCTAGAAAAATATGTCATCTCTGCAGCACTGTACAGTCCAAATTTAGCATCAGAATCTTTTTTCAACAAAGAATGTGGGCAATCTCTAGTGAGAAGATAGGAGCTATATTCTTGAAAGTAATTAAAACTTCAGGGAACACGTTTTGAGAAGACATCATTACTTTCCAAACCAGCAGTGACGCCCACTCCCTGTTGCCCCAAGTAGCAAGTATTTTGTGAGCATTGTCTCTTACCATGTTGGTCGGTCACATTTGAACAAAGTATCACAAAACCTTTGTTTAATAGAGATATATGTATTTGAGCATGAAATCCACTCCACCAAATGAATGAAGCCGGCAATGTTATGTATTCCATGTTTGTTTTCTAAAGACGTTGAGGTGACTTATTCTGTGCTGTTTCAGCAGAAGAGGAAAAGAAAGGATACAGGGTCCCAGTGCAATGGAACAGGTAGCCCAAAATGCCACCGTGAAAGTGTGCTTCGCCTCACTGGAGAAGACCGAAGAGATGGAGGACCAGACCCTCCCAATATTTGTCTGGAAGAAGGTGGAGAAGACGGAGATCTGGAGAGCCTCGACCGTAGCATTGTACAATTCACTGTGGGAGCAGAGGATCCAACAGAAGTACTGCTTCCGATCATCAGTGCCGATATGCAGGCTGGAGACTTTCTTGTTACCCCCATACAAAGTCCATCATCGTGCCAGGACAACACAACCAAAACCAGCCCATCTGAACCCAGTGAGTACACCAGCACAGGATGAGTGGTGCATCATAGATTCATTCTTCTGCTGAAACTTTTGTTTACTCATATATGAAGAGACAGAAACAGTTGCTCAGGCTGCTTAATGCCACTTTGTAGGTTGTGTGTTTGAGCCGTGTTTCAGTACATAAACAAAACCCCCCCAAAAACATCCAATTCAAAAGCTAAGCACCACATTTATTGTGTTATTTAGTATTGCACCTTTTTGTGTGGTGTTTCCAGGATTACTACTGTCCTTCCTCTCCCACAAAGCCCTTTACACCTCCTGTGTGCAGTTTCAATTAATGACATGTATGTGCTTGGCAGTGTGCCTGTCAGTGAAGACAGTAAAAACATTGCATAACTCCATGGGAAATTCTCACGGGGCCTGATGGGTTCTCCATGCTGGTATTTCAGTTATCCTGTCCAGTGACGATGAGGAGAGCTGTGACGTTCCTCAGCACTGCAGCCCAGCGGCCCATACACTGGTTGCTGTGGAAGATATACAGGGACAATCCCCAGAGGGAGCTGCGTCCGAACATCAAGAAGCTTCTGACCTGGAAAACGTACAGGTTGGCAGAATGTCTCCCTTTATTATATCTGACACATACAGTACCTCTGTGTATCGACCTGATCTTGTGTTGACTGACGTGAGCAGAGATGAATTTTTGCATATTGTTCATGAAAAATACAGATTATTTTATTTATTTTTTTTCTCGATTAGTTGGTCTTCTTTAGGGGCAACATACAAGCTTCATTGAACACTGAGTTCAGTTTCCAAAATAGATTAGCATGTTACTTTATATAACAGAGGTGTTCACATTGTTTTTCATAACCAGTTGCTTTTATTGTACAAAGAAAAGCAGCAGCATGCGTAGCTACAACAGATACAGGAAATCTTTCCTGCCACAAGCCATCACTTCATACAATAACTCTCTCACCTCTGCCTGAGAGCGTGAACTCTGTTTTCACTCTGTTTATAACATGTTTACATCTTGCACATTCTAGGTTAAGTCTATTTATCTATTTATATCACCGGTGGTTCTCTATCCACATTCATGTGTATATTCTGGTTCTGTTATTGCACATTAACAGGATTTCTTTTTATTTCTTGTACAGTTGTATATATCATTATTATTATTATTATTATTATTGTTTATTTTTAGAGTATAGTTTGCACTGTATATATACATTGTGTATATCCTGCTATCTATTTATGTCATGTAAAGAGTGTTTTTTTTGCTGCTGTAATGAAGTAATTTCCCAGTTTGGGATCAATAAAGTATTTCTATTTCTATTTCTATAGCTGTCTAGAATGACTATGGTGTCATTCTTGGTGCTGCCACTAGATGGTGACAAAGTAACACATTTTAACACATTCCCGCTTTAATGGATTTAAAATATTGAGATTTGTAAAAAATTACATTATTGCTGTTGTAGGGAGTTATTGTACTGTCACTGTGTATTACTCTTTTTTGTACCTGTATTATTTGGCTGGCCCACCACTTTGTTTGCACCATTTTCTCTAATTGAATGTTCATGTTTGTGTGTTGCAGCTGCTGCATGTAGTTGTAGAAGATCTTCCTCCAATGGAAGTTTCTCTCATCCCCACTGTAGACTACCCCTGCATGCAGGTGGGCTTCTCCACCCTGCACTGTGGAGGTTACCAAGGGAAATCGAATGGAGACATCATGGTAACCTGTGTATAATGGATACCTAGATTTTGCAGATGGAATTATATTCAGGAAGTTGAATACACTTTTACTCTTCTTTTACAGATGGCAGATGAACAAGTCATCATCCCACTGATGGGTAATACTCCTAATTGCTTTTTTCTTTTACTTTTAGCTGTCTAATCATAGTGTTTGTTGAACAGCTGTCAGGCTGGTCTGTGTCCTCTACATGCAGACACAAGAGGAAACCATCTCATCTCGTTTCGGTCATGTTGTCTACACGGCATCCACTCACAGCTTAGTAGTCTATTTCAGTGTTTGTGTTTGTGTGTGTCTGGATTAGACCCTCAAGGCTCCAGTGCACTTCGACCTCTGTGCCTGTGAAATCTCCCCTTCAGGGAACTAAGGTGGTTACTCTTTGAGCCTTGATCTTGGCCATTTGTGTGTAAGAAGTACGTTTCTTTAACAACATAGGTTGCATATTAGTTCTGTAAAATGTTTTGGAGAAACATTCTTGTTTAGATATATTTTCTGGCAAGTACTATTTTTGTTTTTGAAAACAAATCATTACCAAATAACCTTGAATGAAATAATTACCAGTCAACCTCTGATACCAAGTCTTTTACACAGCAGAGTTTTTAACTATGCTCGCAGCGTGGCTATACAGATGGCGATGTTTGTTTGTCTGTCGATTGGTCAGTCTGTTTTTTTTGTAATCACTTTGGTCCTGACTAAAACATCTAAAAAAGAAAGAAAATGTATTGCATATTTCAGACATTCACACTGGGCCTGAGTATGAAACCAAATTACTTTGTTTCAAAATGTTTATATTTTGGCATATGGCCAGATACCTGCAAAATTACATTCCCATGAGCTCCAGCTGTACTTTTTGAAGGGCAAATGTTAGCATGCTGACAAGCTAAACTAATTATATCAAAATGTTAAATATAACCTGCTTAACATCATCATCTGAAATATTTTTTCTGTTATGAGCAATGAATCAACAGATGTGCAGCTATAAGGTCATCCATAACTCACAGTGCTGACCAGGAAACATAGAAACATTTTGAGTGTGGTAAAAGTAAAGAAGCAACAGTGTTCCTCGTCACTGCCCAGTGCTAAGCTAACCTGACCACCTCTTGTCCCCAGACTCCAGTGAAGAGGTGGAGGTCGTGATAACCTTTGAGCGTAAAGAGCTGCGGAGGTACAGCGTTTGGGAGCAGCAGGAACTGGAGGCCCAGGAGCTTCACTTTAGGAGCAACGAGGAACTTTCCCCTCCTGCTTTCCTTCTGCTTTGTGTGTCAGAAACGGCTGGAGCTGCAGTACAGCGGGACCTCCTCAAGCTCTGTGTTAATCAAGATGCAACCACGAACACTGGTGAGAAGGCTCACAATGTAGATACAAATTGAGAGTGTACGTAGAGTCAGTAACTCAGTGACTCAGACGTTACTTACATTCTGATCACAAACAAGTCAAAGCAGATAGAAGTGTTCGTCTATCCACTAATAAAAGATTTCCACTGAACTGTTGGTTGCTACAAGTTTCTCCTTCATGCATTTCAATATTATGTTCTGATTTTTATTTTATTTTTTACTTTCACAGGAAAGGTGAGCCCCTTCATCCTGCTGACTCTGAGACATCCTCTGGAGGGAATGGAGGGGGCTTTATTCCGCTCCCTCCTGGATATCGACTGCCTCAACAGCCTTGCCGAAAAATCCATCGTTCCTCATAATACGGAAGTAATAAGTGATTTTGAAGACTTCCATACTCCTGTTCTTTCTCTGGATGATAGCATAGACCTGGTTAAAAGAACTGGACTGGACCCTCACCTGCTGTCTCTGCTCGGCCTGGAGAGCGCTGAGGCTGGACTTGATACAGACCAGGACGGTCCATATTCTGATACAGACACAGATGCCATACCACTCATCCCACTGGAGGTAGAGTCACAGACAGAGACAATACTGGGTCTGGAGACAGCGATGGAACCAGACCCAGAGACACCACTTGAACCAGAGGAGGAGCAGAATGAACAGGAACTCGAGCTTCCCTCTGAGGTGAGTGGTTTTTTGTTTTTTTTTTAAATTCTGACCTCTTAAAAAAAACAAGCATTTACCTCATCAAGACAGAGTCCCACAAGTCCTTAAAGTTTTTGAAAAAGGAATATAAAGACATGGCTCATTGAAAGTGCTTGGATTTAAATATTTTGTGCAATTTGTGATTTCTTTGTTGTTTTTACTGAACGTTAGTATAAAAGCTACATTCTGCTGCTTGCATGTGTCACTTGCAGTTTATCTACATCACTGTATCATAGCACATTCAAGCCTGTCTCTCTGTTTAAATGTTGTCTGTTTGATTCTGTACAGCCTGCTAGTTCTCTCTCTCTGTGTTGTTACAGTAACTTTGATCCATGTCTCAAATATTACTTGTGTTGGGTCTTGAATTTGAGGGAACTGGTCCTGGGAAGTCCTTGAAAATGCTTTGAATTTGATATTTAAGAGGGTTCAGCAACACTGATAAGACAGTGTTAGCCTAACCCTAGCCCTAACCCTAACCCAACCCTAGTCCTGACCCGGAACTACTAATCTCTGTGATTTGCCAAAGGTAAATGATTAGAATGTAAATTTTGCTTCTATGTTATAAATTTCCTCCTATAGAAGAAAAGGGAGGAACCCACTCCTGTGTACACTCTGTGCCATCGTAGAACCAAAGGATCCTACTCTGTGTCCCTCTGTAAACTGGACAGCTGCTGGACTAAATACAAACATCAGGGCTTGGCTCACAGGTAAGAAACCTGCAGTATCTCATATGCAGCTTCTTGTGCATGATTCTTGCAGTTCAATATTATGAATGAAATTATAAGACAAATTAGGGGTGCAACGATCCAAGGTCTTCTCTCAGGGTTCTTACACCTCAATTCAAGTTATTTGCTGATACTGAAAACAGTCTCTTCTCCCAACTGTCACTGAATGTAACTGATAGGCTAGATGAAACACTGGAATTTATAAGGGCTGTAGTTAATTGACTGTATTGAAGATGGAGCTAGCACCAGATCTGTTTAAAATTCTAACTATTACAGTCTATCTACACCTGCAGCTGATCAGATTAGAATTGCTCTTTCTTCCACCTCTGCTCAGGTTGATCCAGTTTCCTCCTCCACCACTGAAAGGAGGAATAACAGTTACAATGGAGGACCTGCAGTGCCTTGACAGCGGGCAGTTCCTCAATGATGTTATAATTGACTTTTACCTCAAGTAAGTAACACATTTTCAAACCAGAGGCTTCAAATTTACTTTGGCTCGTCAAAAGATGGTCGATGAGATCCACTTTTGAATTGACTGTGTCCATGTGTTTTGTCTTTTTTTAACTAGATACCTCCTCCATAAGGCCCCTGATGCTGTCACAGAGCGCTCCCACATCTTCAGCAGTTTCTTCTACAAGCAGCTGACAAGGAGGGACAATGCCAGTGAAGGCATCACCAAGGATGCGTAAGTAGTGCCGGCAAGAGATGAATGAAAACAAAAAAAAAACAGTATTACAAACTAACTATAGCTGTGTATGCCAAGTGCACATGATCTCCCCCTCGGTGCCTGACAGTTCTTTGCGTACGTGTTTTGAATTGCTTTGCTTCTTCTTACTAAATTTAAAAAAGACTATGAAGTTTGGCATACTTCCAGGTCCAGACCTGGTATTTACAGGAGCGTCATAAGACTTGCACTTCCCTGCACTTGCTCTCAAAGTGTGTACAGCCATTTGATTGTGTTTGGTCACGTGAAACACTATAAAAAAAACGTGTCTCGGGTTCTATTTTTGTGTGCACTCAGCTGTCAGAGGCAGAGGCGGCACCAACGAGTGAAGACGTGGACACGCCATGTTGACATCTTTAAAAAGGACTTCCTGTTTGTGCCTGTCAATCAAGAGTGAGTTGTATACATGAAGAGGTTGTATTGTACAGAATGTTTTTGATGTGTCACATTATTTATATCAAATGTCTCCGTTGTCTGTTTAGGGCTCATTGGTATTTAGTTGTAATTTGCTTTCCTGGACTCGATGAGACAAGATTTGAGGCCTGGGATGGTCCAAACTCACAGACGGGAATGAGCCAAAGTGGGACAGATGAATTCCAGGATCAAGAGGCGGCACAAGGATCCAAAAGCCCAACTGATACCGCTGAGATGCCACCTACACCACCAACATTAAACCACACTGATGCCGTCGACACTGACACAGGTATGTTTGAGTAAATGATAGATGTTGTCTTTGTCATGATTGACTTTTCATCGCAATTAAAAGGTATTTCTGGTACAGATTTTAAGCACTTGATTTGTTCACGTTGTGATTGAGAAGCTGTGAGTAATCGTTGGTGTTATGTGCTTTAGAAAACGCTCCAGAAGAATCCACCAAAGATCTAAAACCTGGTCCAGTGGTAAGAATGAATTCTGTTCTCCGCTCACACAGTGTATATCAAACAGACAAAGTCTTGGACAGATTTGTCTTTATTTGTTCTCTTGTTTGTTCTTTGCTTTTGTAGAGCTGCACAGAGCAAACCTTCGAGAAGAAAACTGTTTGTAAGAGGTGAGTGTGCGATTACACTGAGTTACACCTTTCACCTGCAACAGTGACTCTACTTGATTCTTTGTTTTATCCAGACTCTAATGAATTATTTGTTTTGCTGCTGGTTTCAGTGTATCTACAGATCACTCTGCTGAAAAAATGTTTCAAGCCTTCTGTTCTTCACACTTGCTTACATAACATGAACACAATCTCCACTTATTTAGCATGCTTACATCTTTATTTACACGTCATGGCTCTTGGTTTAAATGTAAAAGTAAACCCCTTTAAGGAAAAACGGGCACACTTTATAGCTGGACCCTCTGAAATAAAAACTAGTTTATATATGCAGGACTTTGTTTTATACAAACAATGATTCAGTACACTCAAAAGGTACTTTCAGACCTAGTTTCTTGTTCACAGATAGTGTATTTAGGGCATCAGTGCCAAAATTAGCCCGACATAAGGTTTGATCTGACCCCTCCCCCGCAGATAGCAGATTATGCAGTTTTGCTGTTCTTCATAAAGCTGAAGAAGACTATCATTGCTAATATTTTAAAAGACACTCAAGAAAAATGTTTGCCTGATGTGGATTTAAATGTTGATTGACTGATGTGCCTCCCCTCTCTGTAGGCCGTGTATTCTTATCATGGATTCCCTCAAACGTTCCCTTCATGAGCGAGTCTTCAAACTCTTACGGGAGTAAGTATGACACTTTTAATCCATCTCAAGCTGCATGTGTGTGTTTGTGTTTGTATGTAACATAACGTGTATTTGTCCCTCAGCTACTTGGAGTCAGAATGGGAGGTCCGTCGCGGTTCAACAAGGGAGTTTGGTCCTGAACAGATGCAAAGCTCACACTGCCAAGTTCCCCTTCAGGACAACAGCAGCGACTGCGGCCTCTACCTGCTGCAGTATGTTGAGAGTTTTCTGAAGGTAAACAACTCGACAGCATCTCTTTTTCTACATCTCACATAGTCTGAAATGTTTTCTAAAAATGGCCACTGTAACACTGGAACAGCAGCAACAATGAATTCTGCTTCTGCTCTCAGGACCCTGTGGTGCACTTTGACCTCCCTCTACAACTAGAACGCTGGTTTCCACGGCAGCAGGTGCGGAGGAAACGAGACGAAATCAGAGATCTGGTTCTAAACCTTTACAGATGTCAAAACCTGGATGGTAACAGATAGATGCGCGAACCATCTCTGCTCTTCGGCGCATCACATTCCTGTAGCCATTATATATCACTGCTCATACTGAGCAACGGACACTTCAGTGTGAACTGAAAATAGTTACTTTGAATTACATGCTGTTATTATTTTATGCATTAACATAACATGGACACCATTGACTATCTGTGGATCACGTTAGTGAACATGAAGGCATCAGTTAATTTAAAAGGTTTTAAAGTAGATTGTATCTAGACATGGAAACGTTGGTACACCCCATGACTTTTTACTGATTGTTTTTATGCTGCAAGATATTTTATATTTAATTTCTTTTGTAGAAGTCAAACAGGAAATTGTTTAAAAGTGTTACAATGGTAAAACAAACTAGTTCATACAGCAAATTGTATGCAGTTTCAGTTGGTTTTACTTGCTTTGCTTACATTTGTTAGACATTTCATGTCATGTGTGACTTAATATCGCAGTCATGGGTTGTCTAATATAAACTGTTCTGATACTGCCCACTGACCAGTCCTGACTTCCAGGCAGAATATGAAATACATTGCAGTATTCCATTTTGAATTTCATTATAAAATCACATGCCATTGAAGCCTCAGGAACTGGAATCACAACGTTAAACAGCAGTTCCATCCATACCCTTGTTGGATAGAAAAACTCTCTCTGTCACTCAGTGCCTCACTCAGTTATCTTGTTAACCTCCCAGTGCCAGATAGGAGACATGACGGTGTCTGCAGACGGCAAGAAACTAGGCTCATCCCCTCACCTCTCGTAGGCACAAAGCTGAAGCTGTTGAATGCTACCATTTATCTCTGACACTCTCTATCCGTCATGGACTCCTAAATTATATTAGGACACAGTGTTTGTGTCTAATATCAACCTTCTCCTGCACAAATTGAATGAAGTAGACCAAACTGGAATGTGACTGAATACTACTGCATATTGTAAATTTGCATATACCTTCTAAATTACTGTCCTGATACCGATGTGGCATTGAAGTCTTCTTGTCTCTCTGTCATTGTCATTTATTCATCCAGATTTGACACACTCGCTTGCAAAAAGTTCAAGGGTGCACAGACATGAATTATCGTGTGTAACAGTATATTCTCCACTGTCAAAGCTACTTTAATGAGACCTAAGAGACACTGCAGTCCATCGCTGCTGTTGCCTAAGTTGTTCTCAACAGAGACCAGTCATAATAGTCTTGTAGTTTTTTCCCATTTAAAATCAGATGTTAATGTCTCCTTTAACAGTTAACGACGCCCTTAATAATTTTTTTTAGACAATGTGTTTGATAAAATATACAGAAGCTGATCCAAAACGTATTTGGTTTAATTTGTGTATTAAAGCTTGTAGAACAAATAACACTTGTTATTCTGTTGCGGTCTTCATTGTTGTGTGTTGATTGTTCAATAATGTCTGCATAAGGTATTATATGAAAAATGTCTCCTGGACAATATTTTGGATGTTGTCCTGACTCTTGACCTCTCCTCCTAAATGGTTTTCATAACAAGATGAGGATTAGAGGTTAGTGAGTAAAACAGAGTCTGGATGTCTGTGTTGTAAATCAGATGACTTATTTTCCTTTTTATGCATTGGAAGATTTCTTTGGCCCCTGTTCTGCAAATCCCATTTTTTTTTGCTCTTCCTATCAAAAATTCTCTTTATGACCATGGAGCCACCTTTGTTCTTCCCGAGCCAAAAGGCTTCATTTGGAAATGCCTGTACAGCACATTACAATGCTGTCCGGTGTAATCTGTTCAGAGGGTTACATGGTCAGCTTAGGTGTATTTACCGTCTCAGTCTGTCAGATCCCCTCACAGTCTGACTGGGTAATCCCCCTCTCATTCTGTATGGCAGTGTGCTGCAGCCATTAGCCATACACAACATCTACACCCACTGTATTAGTTTATTTCTTCATGTTTATGCACAATGAACCACTCAGTTTTTGACTGTGCACTAGTAGAAACTAGAATGATTCTCACAGCAGTCGCTGAAATCCATTCCACAGGATTGGACATATACTGTAAGTGAACTGTGAGTAAAACTACTGCCCTCTAGGCCTACTTGGCTCTCTCGCTGTCCATGATCTCAGGGTACCGGATCAAGCTTACACAGTACAACATTGTTCAGCCAGGTATTTGGCCAGGTGCCTGCATCGTGATGAGAGCCATGAGGCCAATCAAATTGATCACTTCTGCCTTAGAAGCCTTTAAGAGATGGGGGAATATGAGAATTGGGATTTTATTTATAGAATTGTATAGGGCTGAACAGTTAATATGTAAAAATAGCAATATGGCCAAGTGCAATAGTTTGAAGCATACAAATCATATTCTTCAGAATTAAGGAAACATGTTTATGTCGTACAGACAAAACAAAATCAGTGAAAATTAAACGCAAAATCACCATTCCCACTAAAACCATGACTCATCGCAGTCACATTATCTGTGAAAATAATCTCAACATGATTTCTTATGCATATCATTGAGCTCTAGATTATTTGCTTAACGCTGAAAAACACAGTAAATGTCTCCTCTTCTACTGGTTTAGTCCAGACTAACATAATTTGCCGCATTTGTTGGATGGATTGCTCCAGTCATGGTCCCCAGAGGATGAATCCAAATGATTTTGGTGATGCTCTGATGTTAAATGTAGTGCCACCACGAGGATGATGTTTGCAGTTTTAAGTGAAATATGTCAACTGCTGTTGGATGTGTTACATTTTGTGCAGACATTCATGGTCCCCCTGAAGGTTTGTCCTAATGATTATAGTGATTCTGTGGCTTTTCCCCTTGTGCCACCATCAGGTCAAAATTTTAATTTGTGCAGTACTTTGGATTGTTACAGGGCCAAACAATATATAGAAAAGTTATCAATTGTTATGACCAGGGCCTAGGGGAAACCCTGGCGCAACATAAAAATGAGACTCCCCTCTTCCTCCCAGCAGCAATGCGTTTTTAAATAGTTTTATTAACAAACATATTTTGTCCGCAATCACACAATGCTCTTTATCTTCGACAGCAGAGGAGGAGAGCCCCCAGGAACTGGGTGGAGCCGGCCTTTAAACTTCTGGCTCCAAGGCAGCAGCCAATCAGCTCCCAGTCAGCTCACCGGGGCAACCTGCAACCACTCAAACACACCTGCAGCCAATCACACATTCTCACTCAGGTAAAAAGAGGGATATTAAAACAGACAAACATTCATGACCTCTAGGGTTGTAACATCAATATTGCTACGTGGTCAAGTGTAATATCCAAACTGCAGGAGAAAGGTGTCAGAATATACCTTACAATGAAGCATTTTAATCATACTGTCCAATGAGTAAACATGCTTGTTTGATACAGACCTCAGCAAAAATCACGTCATTATTGATTTTTTTTTGTGTGAAATTGAAATGAAAGAAATACAATCCCTGCTAATATCATTGCTCATATCACATTTGCAATATGTGTCAAAAATAATCGCAATATGATTTTTTGGTTTTGTATATCATTCAGCCCTGTTTATGACCAAAAACCTGCAAAACACTATTTTGAAGCCTCAGTTTTACTGTGTATTTAGTGGTTTATAGTGTATCATCACACAGAGCTAAAATGTTATATACATACATTATATTACATACTAAACATTATCATGTCAGTATTGTTAATGTTGGTGACAGGATATAATGCAATAGTTTGACTAACAAGAGGTGAATACATCACCTTCCCACTGCATTGAGGATAATGAGGCCAGACGTAAAAATGAATGTACCGGCTGACTTAACTCTAAGTTAGTTAGCCCTCATTACTCGCTCCTCTCCTCTCTTTTTCTCCTCCCGTACGTAATGCCGCTACTTAAAGATAAGAAAAGGAAGGTTTCCCTTTTAAAAACAGGATAAAGCCTATAGGAAGAGTTTGGGGTCAAAGGTCGTCTCCAGACTAAGCCCAGACTCTCTCTGCTGTCAATATATACATACTGAGAGGATTTCATTTTCCGCTCCTGAGCTCAACAACTTAGCTGCTGGACCACCCTGACACATAATCACTGTGTTTATGTGTGGGATTATTTATTATTTGTGTAAGGCTTTTTTTTTCTAGATTACAGAAAGTTATCTGAAGTGTCGGGCCAGCATTTTCTTTTGTTATGATCGTGTTCACTTTGGATTATATTTTTCCATTCAGATTAGCAAACATTCAATATGATCTCCAAAGGCTGGATGCGTTAAGCGCTGTTTGCATGGTTCGGCGGCAGGGTGCTTTACTTTTAAAGAGACCGTCCTTTCTTGCAAAAAATGCATTCAATTCCAGCTAAATTCCCCTACAAGAACCGGCAAACCGCCCCAGTATCTGTACATACTGATGCATCTCTCTGCTTGCTGTTGATTCTGTGGCCTTTGTTATCTCCTCTCTGTCCACGTTTCCCTCAACACTAAGCGCCCTCCCTTCCCAGCGTTGCTCCACTAACTTCTTGGCGAGCTCTTCTAAAAGGCTTAGAGTAAACAGGATTAGAGAGCATTAAAAAATCCCCCTCTCTCCAAGAGCCATCTGCCTATCTACCTGAGCCAGGAGCTGTCCTCTCAGCACCATGGCTCACACCTCTCTTCAGCTGCGGAGCAAAGCAGGAAACCAGTGTGTCACAGCATCATCAGATGATTTATCTGCGGGCTTCTATGATTTTTCTACGTCTGGAGACTTCTGAACTATGCAAACTTGTGAGAAGCTTTTCACGCTGCTGTTCCATGACTTGAGAGGAAGTACATTTCTGCTTGATCCTTTCCCAAGTCCACGGAGTTAGGCACAAACACGGATTTAACATGAGGATCGTATCTTGGGGATGTGTTTTCCACTCTGTTGTATTCAGTTTTGTGGTCATATTTTTGGATATAAGGACAGGTATGTGTTGTTGTTAACTTAAATAAACTTCATGCTCACTTCTCAACCAAACTAATAATAAGTCAATAAGTCAAACAATAAGTCTTAATTCTGTTGTTTTTCTGTGACCACCCCCAGATGCAACACTGGAAGGCTCCTCTATGGGTTACCTGAGTCTGCCTTACAGTCAGGGGTCCGCTGTGTTTCCAGGCGTCGCTCGTGTATCTGATCTAAAGGAATCTCATGAGAGCCATGCAGTTGGCTCTCGACGGAAAAGGAACATCCTTTTCCCAAGCGGAGTCAAGCTTTGTGCGCAAGAGACCGTCCAGCAGGTGGTCGCAAACCATCTGAGCTACTTTCATCTCAGAGGTAAGACATTTACATTTTGGCTATTTATCAGACTCTTTTGTCCAAAGTGACTTACAGTAATTCATACAAACATTCATACACTGATGGTGGTGGCTGCCATGCAAGGTAACGTCCAGCACATCAGGAGCAGTTTGGGTTCAGCATCTTGCCCAAGGACACTTCTATGCAGATCAGGGGAATCAAACCAGCGACCTTCTGCTGGCTCTACCCCTGAGCCACAGCTGCCCCACCCTCT
>OMLP01046360.1:18234-59525 GCA_900302685.1 Spondyliosoma cantharus
CAACCACTGAGCAAATGGGCACCTCTGATCCAAGACTGATAACTCATAAATGAGAACAGATCACTGCACACTGCAATGTAGTTGGGTCAGATATGAGGTGAAGACATAGAAACCGCAGGAAGTGATGTCAGCCAAAAAGAAGTGATGAGTGTGTGAGATTGTCCCCACTGTGCAAGTACTCAAGTGTCCAGTAGGAAAGCTTGTTAACCTTTGTTGCATTTACATCAAGGGATCAAATGGGGACAAGCAGGGGAATGTCAGTGGACATCTGTGTGAACACCAGTTGCAATTAAGCCTTATGGGATTTGCATTGAAACAGACTGTGGTCTACTTCAGGTTGATGTGCCTCCTTAGTCAGTGTTCAGGCGCTATCTACTCATACAGATAATCTAGCTTTTTGTGTGACCATGTGTTGAGATATTAACCCTCAAAATGGCTCAAGTGACATCACTTGAGCCAGTTTGTCAGATGTTGTGCTTCTCAACAAAAGGCTTTGTACATCTTTTTTCATTTATGCAGCAGTTCTCGCAAAGACCTGTACACAGACTTTATAAACAGACAGATTCAGACAGAAAGTAATTTCCTAAGAAAGTCGTTGAAGAGAAACCTGTTTTTCAATACTTTCAGGAGCACAAACACATTTTCTTTCACTTTCATAGTGCTGGTGTAAGAGCAGAAACCTCAGAGGTGGATATCTCTAACTCCTGACACAGTTAAACCACAACTGCCTACACAGCTGCGTGTTCTTAATTACATGGGATGTAATTAAAATCATCGTCAGTCCTGTGCTGAAATGCAATTAAGGGTTCTCTGTGGACCTTCTGTGGACTCTGAGACGAGACTAATGTGCATTTTGTCAATCAGTGTTAAAAACTTGAACGAATTGTCCACAGGCTTGAATAGGCAACCTAAGGAGATCAGTAATGTTTCATATTTCACCCCACGTTACGATCTGCTTACCCCTGGTCAGTAGAAATGTGTTTAATACATGTAGATTGCTACACAGAGCCCCTTGAGGTCTAAGGGTAAGTGAGAGAATATTTTTGCTTTTATGGCATTTGGGTGTGACTTGAGATGAAAAGAGGGCTGAGTTGTGAAACGAAATCTTCAACAGAGAAGAGACATTTTGATCTCTTTCTTGACAAACGCTCTGTAGTGTGTGTGAGTGGGCAGAGATCAAGGTGTTATTCCTGCTAGTGAACTCCTCGGAAGCTCGATTCAGGCAAACACAGGCTTGTTTGTGCCAGGAGACTGTCTGTGACTGTGTGATGGTTGGAAAATTGAGGTGTGTTATTTAAGTGAGATTTGGACTCAGAAGTGACCACCGGTGTGTCAGACCTCCCAGACTGTGTTGATTAAGGAAGAAGATTGAAGCATGTGTCTGTGCAGCGACTTTGGATCAGTGCCCAGTAGGCTGACTCATGAAAAGTGAGTTATGTCATGAAGTTAGCATGACGATGGAGATTGATTTGGGCCTCAGAACTTCCAGCTAAAAATATCTCAGTCTATCATCGTTTGAATAAATTATACATTATTTCTTTCCTATTCAAGCAGAGTGGTATTGGCCATCCAGAACTTCTAAAAAATGATCCATCTAGAACTGAACTATAATCCAAACCAAAATAATATAGAAACCACTGTTATGGAAGCAAAATCTGAAAGCTTATTCATGTTTAAAGTGGATAGTGTCTTTCTCTGGTCTGACCAGTGTGCCAGGAGACCATATGGGAGGCTTTCAAGATCTTCTGGGACCGCCTCCCAGAGCAAGAAGAGTACCAGAGCTGGATGAACAAATGCCAGGAAGGCACCACGGCACAAGCTATTGGCAGCTACTTCAGCCAATCAGAGGAGCATGATGCTCTGGTTAAAAAGGTTTGTGCATGACTAATGGATCTGACAAACAGAAGCATCTAAGCAGCACAGACCATAGTCTCGTACTCTGCAGGTGGCTGATACTGTCCAACATTTTCTTTTCCCGTCTCTAGAGAATGTCGCGGCCTGTAGGTGTGAAAAGGTAAAAGGAACTCTTCACCTCTCTCCCCAGTGCTAGCCCACCATTTGAATCATAAATGTTTGATCTGATCATTAAGTCTGTGTTTTGTAAATGTGTCATTCTTCCCACTATCTGTAGTGAGCCCACCAGGTCCTGGCAACATATGTGCAGGTACGGTTGTCAAGGCTCAGTTCAACCCTACCTGTTCATATTCCTGCTCATCAGTTACCACACATGATTTCAGACTGTTCATTTGTTTGTGTTTCATTTGTTTCCTGTTATATTTGTGTCTTAAACTTGGATATTCATATCCAAGGATCTTCGCTTTCCCCTTGAGTTGAAAAGATAACAGTGGAATAATTTTGTCTTTTTATGATTTTCAAGACAAGTCCCGTGAAAAACGACAACAAAACACCTGCTTGCACGTTCTATCTGTCCAGCCAAAGACTGTTATAGCTTTTGCCGTCATGTTATTGTCATCCATAACTTTAAAAACACACAAAGCTCCATATCCTTATGTTGTGGTTACATTTTCCTTCATGGCATTGTTCAGTGTAGTGTAGTCCTGCTTGTTGATGTCAGCTCAGCATGAAGCTGCTTTCCAGAAATTGATCCTAAGTTGTAGAGAAATTCTTTGTTGTGCCATCGCCTAATATGTTACCCGTAGCAACAGTATGGATGTTTTAAAACTATGGCATGATTTGGGGACATACACTTTTTCACTTTCTTGCTGAGAGTTGAAGTAGTTATATGAAGTAGGAGCCAGTGACCGCTTAGATTAGCTTTGTTTAGCTTAATTTAGCTTAGTATAAAGACTGGAAACTGGCGGAAACAGCTAGTCTGGCTTTGTCCAAAGATGGCCTGTTTCCCTGTTCCTTGTCTGAACGCTTACCTAAGCTTACCGGTCGCTGGCTGTGGCTTCATATTTACCATGCAAAAAAGAGAGTGGTGTCTGTGAGTGGGTGATCTGATGATTTTAGATAAAGATCAAACTTGAAGGCGTCCTGAGTCCTTGTGGCAAGCTGTGGAGATGGCTGTGTTTTATATCCTCATACATCTACAACCTCATTGCCTAGCAGAGCTGTGCTACATGACCAAACCGATATAGTGACGTAGCCAACTAGTAGCTACACTGATTGGACAAATTACTTCACATGGCTTTTCCTTTGGTGATGTATTCAATGGAATGGAATGCAAGTTATAGTTAATGGCGTGGTGCGCGAGGAGCTCGTGCCAAAAAAAAGGCAAATGGGGACGTTCTTAGTCTAGTCTGGCTATAGTCTCGTTTCAAATTGAGGAAAAAGGGTACAATTTAGAACGTGATTGCGATTAATTGGATCAGGACATTATTGTTGGCTGGATGGCCAGCTCCTAGTGATTTCAATCTTCTCATCTAACACTCAGAAAGAGAGTGAACAATTGTATTTCCCCAAATGTCCAACTGTTCCTTTATGTGTTATAATAGTTTTTGGAGAACAATTAATTTTAATGACATGAGGACAGCTATATCAGATGTTGGCTCAGACAATACGGTCCTTGTCAAGAGAGTAAATTAGTAATTGATTTTGGTCTCTTTAGAGGATTTGTTGATTGAACATAAATAAATAAAATAGCCCTCGCCTTTTCCTTAAAATCCTACTTGTATCTCCCCCAACAGTGTGCATCACGCTTTAAAGTGTGTGTGCTTTTTATCTTTTTAATTTTTGATATCAGCATTGTTGATACAATGTTTCTGCTGTTTCACAGCACGCCGACTCCGGACACACCTGAGGCTGTCGAAGCTCCTGAGCTAGGTTAGTATCACTCTTGTTAACTCATCCTGCCTCATCTGTACACATGCTCAACCACTGTTGTTTCAGGGCATTATTTTTCATCCACAATTCCTGGTTTTGAGCTTTCTATCCAATAAGTTAGTGAATGTTTCTCTGTGTGTGAGAATGTTTGTTGTCACTTCAGCCTGAGTTGTCCAAAGTGCTCAGGTCTAATCCATACAGCCATCAGGAATCACTGCACTTGCCAAAGGTTTAAGTTCACATTCACTTGAAATAAAACAACAATTACTTCTTTCTTTCTTTCTTTCTTTCTTTTTTTTGCACATGAACTCAACCACCCAGAAGACACAGCTAAAGAAGAGGAGGTGGAGGAAGCAGCTGTCACACAGGTGGAGGAGAGTCCAGTGAGTGCACACACCGACTATTTATAGATTGGGCCTGATAATGTTTTCATAAACACTTAACTACTATATCACTCTTTCCTATTGCACAGCTGGACAATGACATTGCCATGGAGCCTCCCACCCCCGCTGTGCTGGAACAGGTGGTGGAGCTCAGTATCCTCCTGACCGGGGAGATGTACAACGACAGCCTGGACAATCCAGCCAGCCTCCAGTACCAAACACTCAGCAGACAGCTTGCTGAAAAGGTTTGGCTCCAGCTCCCCCTGCCTGTGCCTCTTTATGGCTGCCCTTAGCGCTACTGTATCCTGGCTGCAGACCGGACTCACTATATCACCTGGTTTATCGTCTGTGTTGGATGCATTGTTAGTTTTAATAACACACTCTTTATAAGCAGCAGTAGTTAACCCCAAACTATTAGGCAAATGTTCAAAAGCTCTGATTTTATGGTTGGGTGAAATAACTACGTGTGATATGATGTGCCTGGGTAATAGATACATTTTTGCGCGTGCCGACATTCACACAATTACTCACCTTCAGAAGCAGCTTCAGGGATTTTACAGATACTTGGAAAATTCTATTTTTCCACTACTTTACCTAAAAGTCAGCATGACCCGCAAAACCTGTGAAGGACAATATTTATAATAAATCATTTACTACACAATCTAATGTAATCTAATCTGAATACTTTTGGATTATTTTAAAATCAAACATTGGAAATATTGCTAATAATGGACCCAGTCACAAAAACTTGACTTCCATGAATATATTTTTTTGCATATTCAGCAAAATCATATTCACCTCTCAAAAAGCAGTGCTGGTACAAACTACAGGTGCACTGCATGTGTTCTACAACATAAAGGATGTTGTTGAACCAAAATACCATATTGAATGAAGACATAATCAAACATGTAATCAAGTAATCTTTGACAATGTAACTATAACCTAAATACATTAAATAAATTCTAAATATATTTTCAGATGTATTCTGTGCTGATTATCGTAACTTATTTTTGTAATCCGATTACACCATCTCGATTACATGCACACTGTTACTTCCCAACCCTGACACCAACACACACATCTCACTGCTTGTTAAAAAACAACATCATACACACATACAGTCTTTGATTTCTCTGATGGAATGTACTTAAGTACATGTAGCCTACTCAAATACAATTTTGAGGTCTACTTTACTTGAGTGTTTCCATGTTTTGCTACTATTTACTTCATCTCCACTACATTTGAAGGCTAAAATTGTACTGTTTACTCCACTTCATCTATTTGAAAACTGAAGTTACTAGTTACTTTGCAGATTACATGCTGCATCAGAGCCATCAGAGCTGCATTCTTTAATCAATTTATTTTATAGGTAATCGAATAAATAAACACATTGATTCTGATGATCAGAAAAATTATGATTATTCGATCTGTTAATCAGCTAGGCCAATAATGAGCTGATCCATAGTGTACAATAAATATATGTATTATTTACTTTTACTTGTACTTTTGATACATATGTACATATACAGACTTTTATTCAAATACTATTTGTATGGCTGATTTTCACTTTTACCAATGTAATATACTAACATGATATTACTTTTTCTCAAGTATGACTTTAGGGTACTTTATACAACACTGCTTGATTTAGCGTGTCTCTTACCAGATTTTTATCCTCTGTGGAGATCTGCCACCTGCATTGAGTCTCCATACCTTCACACACTGCGTACACACAAACTTGCGTGCCTTGAAGAGATTAAAAGTCTGTGAGGAGGAAGCGGAGTGGCGTGAAGGACTGAGGACTTAGTTGTAGTAACTGTGTGTAGAGGAGGAGGACTTGAAGGACAAGCCAGGAGATAAAAAGCCCCCAGAGACTCTTTTGTAACCTCTTTCTGTGATGCATGAATCAAACTAGGTCATTTTGCAGAACAGTTTGTGAATTGTTTTTTTAGTGCATAGAGGCGAGGCCAATAAAGAAAGTTGACCACAGTGCAGCTGTCCGCCTCCTGAGGATAATGATGTGGGCCGCTGCACAACAGACGCGAGACCAAGACAAACGCTTTGAACAAAATGAGCCCGTTTGGAACAATAAACCTGATTTATTTCTTCCAAGAGCGCTCATTGTAAACAAAATTAGAAACAAACTCTACGAGGCCTGTTTGTGATGCTCGATCCTTTCTGTCCTTGCAGATAGAAGATGCTCTGGAGGGGCTTCCTGGATTTAAGAGTGTGTCTGTGATGGACTTCAGGTCAGTATCTCTGCTGGGGTTTATTTCTCCGTCTGGACAAAACATCTGTCCTCACAATATGACCACAGTTCAACTTTTAAGCATTAACACAATTTCACTGTCCTTTTTGTTTTTTGCATAGGCCCCAGAAGGACACCCAAGGGTGAGTCATCAGTCTAGGCTGTGGTAGTTTGACCTTGAGCCGTTCTCCCCAACCCATCTTGTATTTAAGCCCACAGATCCCTTATCAACCACTCCTGAGCTAGATCTGTGAACGTCTGTGGCGTCACCTTCATCTCACGCTGTGTTTACCTGTGAGTGCGGGCACGTGTTAAGATGTGTCACTAGTTGCCCATGATAATGGCTTTAGTTGGGTCACTCACCTGTTAATTGGGATCAGGGTGGGTTCGACAGAGTGAGCAGCTGCGCTTCTATAGAGACGATTATCGAGGCTTTACAACCTCACCGATCAGCCTCTGGTAAAGGGATGAAGAGAAGGAGGGTTAGAGGGAAATATGCTGTGTGTGTGAGAGTATAGATGAAAAAGAGGAAAAGAATTTAGAAGGCAATTATGTGTGTTTTTTTTTTTTTTTTGCAATTGTGCTATCAGTGGTCCAAAAAATAGAACCTTAACAGTAACAGTCTTGTATTTTAATGTTTTACTCACAGGAATAGATCGACATTTTGGGAAAACACACTGTCACCTCTGTACAGTATAAATTAGGTGGCAGCCAGCAGCAGTTTAGCTGAACTTATCTTTTCAGCCAGCCTAGCTCTGTCCAAAGCTCACAAAATGCACCTACTAGCACCTCTGAAGCTTATTTTTCATTTTTCAATTCATTCTTATTCTTTTTACTGATTAGATATTTCTAATGTAAATTCTGAATTTGTAGAGTAACTCGTAACTACAGCCATCAGATAAAGGTTGAAAATGAAACTACCGTTGGTTATAAATTTGAAGTAACTTGACTTTTTAGTTACAATCAACCACTGCATGCTGTAAGTAGAATTCAGAGAACACACATGTCCTGCTCTTTTCACTGTAAACTGACAATACACATTAAATATACTCTGCGTATGCTGTGATTAATGTTTCATGCAGCTGCTAACTGCAGATCGCAGGGCACAGCAGGCGTAGAGCTCTGCTTGCCTGCCTGTGTGTATGAGTGAAGTCGAAGGGGAAAAAATTTGACGTCCTCCTAAATGTGGCCGACTGTGGGCCGGCACGTGCTCTGCTGTCCGCCAGAAACCCCACAAACTAGGTCAGAGTGGAGGGCTTCCAGTTGTCAAATGAAGGCTGATAGATGACTTTTTCCAGGGCCTGGAATCTCTTGTGAGGTTTCCATGTTTATTATGATGATATTGATCATTCTGCTGACTCGGCTGTTTTTGGGCCTATACAGTTGCGGCTCGCGCATTCCAAGCAGGAGTAAATCACTCGAGTCATCAGTCATGTGTGAGCGCTCTACAACTCTTTTAGCAGGTTTGACGTTAAATCACGTTAATGCCTGAGCCCATTTTGATCCTTTCAGAGAGCCGCTCTCTCTTCCAGGGCGCTTTATTTTATACTTTCCTATTGTAAATGTGTGGAGGAGATGGATGGAAAAGGGTGTTCGGGCACGGGGTGCTGGTTTATTGTTTGGGAAATTTCCTCACCAAGTTTAGTTTGGGAAATGAAAAAGAAACCCCTCTCCTCTTACTTACTGACTGCTAAAGTGCCCTTGAGCAGTGCACTTGTCTATTAGTCTTGTGGAGCTGCACAATGACCACAAGCAGAAGGCAGGGCAAGTTTATTTATATTGTACCAGTTAGTCACGAGGCAATTCAGAGTCCTTTGCAGGGGCATGGAAATAAATTAAGAAGAAGATATGAGATGTACATATACATATATATGTATATATATATATATATATATATATATACACATCACAAGTTGACTACATATAAGCCTATTCATATAAAACCCTCTGTTCTGTTCATGTGTTTGCGTATGAAGAGAATTAAACAATATGAAAAATCCAGATATATCTACAAAGTGTATGAAAAATTACACATAAAATAATTAACTTGATGTTCAATGCAATATATGTTTATATCAAATAGCCATGTTTAGTTTTAATACAGTTTTCCTGGAACTGTTAATCTGCGTTAAATTAAAATGTGTTTCTAATCTTTGCTATTGGTAAATAACATGGTCGAAACATTAGAAACACGTCACCTTGCTCACAGTGTCAACAAGAAAAGTGAGCGCTACAACCTTATTAAATGTAGAATTTTGCGGCAGTTCTTTTGTATTGAATGACATTAATGTGGTGAACCTACTAAAGTGGCCATTGACTGAATACCACGATTTGATTCCATTACAAGTGTGATGATTTTGAATTATAGCCCAGCCCTGGGACCGTTCAGCATGTGGATTGGATGTAACTCCAACATATTTGTGTGGTCAGGCTGGATGGCGTGGTGGTGGACTATGCTGTCACAGTGGTGGTGAATGGAGCAGGAGTGAGCAATGAACAACTGGACTACCTGACCCTGCATCTGAACCGGGTGGAGAACTCGTACCGTGAGGTCATGGAGCGCCCTACGGTGGTGTACACCATCAGTGAGGTCAAAGACTACGTCACTGAAGCCCTGCATAACGCCGAGCTGGAGGCTGGTAAGACGATGGCCGTTTCATGACTGCTGAGCTCTTTAAAGATCTTCTCTGCACTGTAACAGAACACGCACACGGCACCGTGATAGCTATTCATTTAATTGGTATGGCAGTGAAGTGGCTGGTAATGCACTGGCAGAGTCAGTGCAAGCGGCGCAGGGCAAAGCTCCAACTGTCATATCAAATAGAGACACAGTAGACTCAGCAGTGATACTACAACATACGCTGGACCACTTGAGACAACATTCCAGGGTTTTAATAGTCTCATCTGTTTCTTATTTGTCGGCTCTTTCTGTCAAAGGCGACACAGACATATTTATAAGAAGCTTCAGCTCAAAAGTGGGCCATTTCTAATGGACAAATAACCCGAGTCATCAGTTATCGGAACTGTGTATTTATCCTGTGCTACAGTTAAACCCTTGTCATTAAATGGTTCTGCAAGAGAAACCTGAGCAGACAGGATTTTTGTAATCTGGGCTCTCATTTTTTTCTTTCTTTTGCATTAATAGTGTTAATTTTAGTCCTTCTCACAGTTCACTTTTAAAGAGTAATTTAACTTTTTATCAACAGGACAATGGGGGGAATGCACATTGGGTCGCAGGGGAAATTTTCCCTGCAATACTGCGAGTGGCCATGTACATGCAGTTGCTCACGTAGGGAAATCTAAACCACTGCATGTGTTAGATTTAGCCCGACAGTAAATGGGTTACCTACCTCATACCTCTGACGAGGGGCCGAAGGATGTGATAATATCCATAGCATCTCCTCCCCCTGTGAGATTTATCCCCACTCGTGTTTTTGAGAGAAGGCATGTCATTATTTCACTGTAAGCGACCTCCCCTGGAGATGAGAGCTGTCTGATGCTCACATTAATTTTATTCTCGGACATGTGAAATGAAGGCTAAACACTCTCATATGGCTGACATGTGTGGCTTGGGGAACTTAAAGCTGCAGCATGGCTTTGTTTTTCTGCTTTGGTGGTGATGCAATAATAGCCTTGGCACACAGCGGCTGACATTCACTCCAGATTTTAGCCCTGATTTGTACGTATTTACCCTGAAGGTAATGCTGTCAGAATGAAGGCTGTGCTGAAATGGTTACAATAAAAGGATTCTGTAGACTCCTGCAGGCATGATTGTTGTAGCTTTTTGGCACATTTGCCTCGTTTGTGTCAGTTTGTATTAATATTTGTTTCTCCACTGGTTCCACAGTGTCTGAGGTCCCTGAGCCTGTCAACGCTGCAGACGGAGCTGCGGTGAGTAACAAGTTACCTCCACAGCTATCATGACGACCATCTCTCTGACTCCGGGCTATCCAGCTGCATTGAGCTCCGCAGAGTTGATAAATCACGTTTGTTTGAGGCAACTGACAGTTGTAGTATGACCAATGTTGCGATAACCTGTAACTGACTGAGTGATGTTATCCAGACCACACCAGTGCAGGTAGGGGATGAGCTCACCAGCAAGGATCAAGTGAGGCTTTGGGGATTAGTTTGGCTCTTTTCTATAATAATCCACTGCTATTCTCGGGGCGAAGGCTGCAGCGCACCACACCGCAGCAAGTGAAGACAAAACACAGCACATATGAGTTTATCCAGACAGGAGATGCCACCTACACTCTGTCTTTACCCGTGCCCTCTTGTGGTCGGCTGTGCTCTTCCACGGCAATCAGAGTGTGGGTTGCACTAAATGTGTCTGCTGGTTCACTTTGTGGCTCAGCTTGCTTAGTGATTAATTTGAATCATTATATGAAATGGGAAAGTTTGGAAAACTTCTCAGTGGATGCACAGGCACAGAGCTACTGCGCCAACGAAGCACTCTACTGCCCTGATTTGGATTTGGGTCTTTTTGAATTTATTGTATTTTTTTTTTTTTTTAAAGCTTTCAGTATGTAGGCTGCAGTATGCCAGAAAATCTTTTAGATAACTTAATGATTTTATGTATGATGATAAATGTATTTCTATCATTGAGAGATGAGATGAGATGAGATGAGACCGTAATTCAAATGTATCACTTGCAAAACTTGAGTTATACTTATTTCACTGTTAATAAATAAGGTAATTCTTCATAAAACATCTATTAAGCAACTTTATATTGTAAAGTTGCAACTGATGTTCATAATACTTTGTATATATGGTTAATAAATACTGTTTCATCCATAAACATCTTAATGGACATCTGATGTTAATAAACCTTAATAAAGCATTTCATTTTTTGTAACTGTGTCAGTCTAATTAAATAGTAAGTTACCATTAATTAATGATGGTAATTATAGTATTAGTATTACCCATTAAAGATATCAAAACTGAAACTATACATTTAAAATATTTTTTGTGTCATACTGCAGCCTCTGTACTTCTGATACCAAATCAAAGAAAGCTTCAAAAAACTGTTCCCCTTTAATGAAGAGACTTATAAGTGGTGCACCTCCCAAAAATTATCTTGAAACCACAAAGAAGCAGCAGGACCTCTGACTGGCCTGACCGGTCAACACAAATAAGCTGACCAATCAGAGCTCCTGCTGCAGTGAAAAAGCTACAAACAGTTGGGTTAGGTGGATAATAAAGCCTGCTTGTGATGCAGATCAACGCTGCCGATGAGCCATCAGAGGTCACGATCCTAGAGGAGGAATCTGAAGTCGCAGCGACAGAGGACAACGAAGTCATTGTTCTGGAGGAGAGCTCAGTCGTGTCTCCGGCTCCTGTATTGATCACCAGTGCACCTGAAGCTGGCAGTGAGTGTTTGAACTGAAGACAAGCACGCACTCCCTCACGCTTTTTCTTCCACATCTACCTTTTACTATAACTATTTAAATTGTTTTGTGACACTCTTTATAGAGATGACTGCATTAAAGCATGCGCAAAAGCACGAAACATGAAACCTTCGCACTGCTCTATGTTTGCACTGAAACTACTTTTTGATGGATTGCTCTGAGGTCTCCTAATTCTCATTTTGTCAATCTTAGATCAAATGTTTGGTCTGATTTGTTGCAAGATTATTTAAGTTAACTCAAACCAGTTTAAAAACTAAATCTAGAGGTTAAAAATTATTCTAGTTAGCTGGAATAATAATATAAGCTAGACTCTAGAACATAAGAGAGGCTTTGATGCATGTGTGTCTACATGATTGTCAGTCACTTGCCTTGACAAAGTGTTGTGCTTGTATTGTAATACCCACACTGAACTTCTGACAAATCCTGTCTTGACAAATAACCCCTATATTGTAATGAAAAACTAAAATCTGTTTCTGGAAATAACGAAAACTCAACTGAAACTAAACATTTTTAAACAATCAAAACAAAGCTGAAACAAGCAAACGAACTGAAACTAAACTGAATTGAATAAAAAACAAACAAAACAACTCTGGTTTGTCGGATAGACATTCAAAGTGCACCAGCAGAGGTTGAGTTTCTTCTCCTCTTTGTTCCTCCAGGCTTGGAGGAGGAGGGTCTGTTGCTGGAGGACACTATGCAGACTCCTGCAGTGGAAACCCCCCCACCCGAGGAGCTCCCAGCTGAGCTTCCTGCCCCGGAGCTGTCAGAGGATGTCACACTGCCTGAACCACCAGTGGAGGTCGAGGCCTCTGGTTCAGACACAGACGACCTGGGGGACCTGCTCCGACCGTCTACACCCACAGCAGAAGAAGAAAAGGAAGAAGAAGAAGTAGAAGAAGAAGAAGAAGAAAAAGAAGAAGAAGTGGTGTCTCTTGAGGAGACTGGATCAGAGGATGGGCTGATAACAGAAGATGTCACCATAATTGCAGATGCCATCTCTGAGGCTGAAACAGAGGAAGTTGATGTTGCAGCATTGGGAGAAGAACCTACCATTCTGGAGCAGGAGCATCTGGAAGAGGTTGCCATGAACGAGATTCCAGAGGAGCTTGAGATCTCCACAATCGCATCTGAGACTGTGGAAGAAGAAAGCCTGTCTGCTCTAGTCCCACCTCCTGAGGCTGTAGATGTAGAGAGTGAAGCCTCCAAGCCGGAGGCAGCAGAAACAGGTCTCCTTCCTGTTGATGAAGACTCGGTGGAGAGCACAGAAGAGGAGACCAACCTCACAGATGTTCCACCTGCCGATGAGGAAGTTAATCCTGTACAGCCCGTGGAAGACGCAGACGTTGTTGTGGCATTGCCCACTACTGAGGAAGCTGTATTTGAAGAAGCTGGTGTGGAGGAAGCAACTGAGATTGAGGAACAAGAGGTGAAGGAAGAGACTTTACCTGAAGCTCCGGCTGTAGAGGAGGAGGCTCCGGCAGCTCCAGAGATCTCCACAGAGGATCTTACAGAGGATGAGATCATACTGGTCAACCAGGATGAACCAGAGCCACCAGTGATAGAAGTTCTGAGCCCTGCCAACCCGACTGCCCTGTCCCCAGAGAGGGAGTCGCCTTTCACCCGTATCTCTGACGTTAACCCAGCCACTGAGGGGCAGCCGGATGTTATTATCCCTTCACTGTTCGAGGTAAAGAAGAGGAATTATTGTCAATGTTGCAAAAAGTATAAAAATGTCAAGTACATGGTTTTAGTGAGAAATAGAAAAAGTACGTCATGCTTTTTCTGTCAATGTTTAAAGTCAAGTCACATTGCTAAACATAGCTTACGCTATCGAATGTCAACGTTGCTAATGCTAGCTAGCTAACGTAAGGGCAGGACAGTATTCTGGGTGCATACTGTAGATGGATTATCTTTTAAAAATGATTTGTCTACATGAAAATGTTATCAATGTGACCTTTAATTTAAGATTGCTTTCAAGTACAATATAGTGTTGGTTATGAGCTGCAACTTTCACTTTACAAAGTGTTTTAATGTGTTTGTTTCCTTATTGAATTACATAAAGTACCATGAAAAGCACTATATATAATATAAAATGTATAATTGTTATTATTCATGTCCAGCCTGTGGGAAAACATGCTGTTAAGTTCCTCTTCCACATGAGAAGTGGAAGCTTGTTAGTCCGCTCGGATATGGTACCGATCAAATACCCAGAACAACTCACCCTCTGGAAAACATCAATGTACGGCATTCTATCTCTGCAGAAAAACTCAACTGAAGTATCCTGTTCATTGTAATTACAATATTGAGTATACAACAACAAAGATTCATTCTGATATCCAAGCAAAAACTAACTTTAATATCAGTATGACCTTGAATTTATAGGGATTTAAAGCAGCTTTATAGAAAGAGAAACACTGTTGTACTACAGTTAGAAGCAAATTGTCTCATCTCAAAATCAATCCACTTCTTTATCCCCCAGATCCAGACCACTAACGAAGGCTTGGATGATTCCAGCACTGGAGACCTGGGCACTGACGTGATCAACATTGGTTTCGGTTTGATTAACCACACAGAGGAGGGCAGTACTGGCTTTCCGTTTGGTGTGGCACACGGCACAGACCAGGTCAGCATTGCCATGCCAGTGAACCCCGGACGGGCACTGATGGTGTTCTTCAGCCTGAGGGTGACCAACATGATCTTCTCAGACGATCTCTTTAACAAGAGCTCCCCAGAATACAAGGCTTTGGAGCAACGCTTCCTAGAGCTGGTACTTCCCCTGTTTACTGGACTAGTGGTTATCAGTATTGACACTGTTGTGTCAAAGCCTCTGGTTTGTAACATCAACCTGTACATTATTCCAATCTTCTCCCAGCTTGTGCCCTACCTGCAGTCCAACCTGAGTCACTTTGAGAACCTGGAGATCCTGAACTTCAGGAATGGGAGCATTGTGGTCAACAGCCGGATGAAATTTGGAAAGCCTGTGCAACAAGGCGTCACCACCACTGTCTATCTGATTCTGGAGGACTTCTGTAACACCGCTTACCAGACCATGAACCTGGCCATCGATAAATACTCATTGGACGTCGAGTCAGGTGGGTTCTACTTGCTTTGATCAACATAAAGACAGCGACTGTGACTTTTTTGCTGTCTTGTCGAGAGTAAGATTAGAAGATTGATACCATTATTGTACCATTATTATGTCTGTATATTAAATACAAAGCTGGACCCATTGGATGGTTATCCCCATGTTTCCTTTTAGATCTTTATGCTAAGGCAAGCTAATCAGCTGCTGACTCCAGCTTCATATTAAAAGTACAGGTGACACATATCCCAAAATGTTGAACTATTCCCTGACTGGGTTTGATCTCAGAACGTTGTTTTGTGAAATAGATGCACTGATTCAGTATCTGAAACATGTTGGTGTGTGAAAAAGGCCTGGGAAAGCAGGCGTTGGCTCTCTGATGTGGCACTTCTTCATCTCATGGTCACATCAGCTGAGATCAGATCCTTCCTCGGGCAGCAGACAAGATAACACATCATTAACAACACTTTGACTGCCTGATTATTGTGTGCAGCTCTGGTTTTACAGTGCGTGTACTACATTGCCTTCATTTTAGATAATGAGGCACAATTATAGACCCAGCACGACATTTTCTTTGCACTTCCTCATGTGGTATCGATCTCCTGGCGTCGCTGTCAGACAACATCAGTCAGCTTGCCATTGGCCGTTCATGATATTAGTGATTCATGATTGTGTTTACAATCCTGACTCAGCTGTTATAATCTGTTTAAAGCAAAGCCAACGCACTGTGCTGGATCCTAGCATGCAGTATGGCTGCATTAGCAAGGGAGGAAGCTGGTTTTCATATGTGTCTGTGATCGTTACTGACTGTAGATTATTATGTGTTTATTTTTGGTGCAGTTAAAAAGAATAGATCAGCATGTTGGGAAAAGGCCTTTTTGCAGAGAATTAGATGGGAAGAAGGGCAACTATAGCTAGTATGACTCTAAAAAACGTAGATAATAATAAGAAGATAATGTACTTACTGGTAATTCTATATCTTTTGAGCAAACAGAGGTGAACGTATTCTTCTCACCTCTTTTAAATGCTGATGATCACATGGACACTTAACAACCTGCTTCTTACAGTTTTCTCTTGATATCCTAAAGTCAACTCTTCTGGTTCTTCCATTTCCAGGTGACCAGGCTGACCCCTGTAAGTTCCAGGCATGTAACGAGTACGCGGAGTGTAAGGTGAACAAGTGGTCAGGGGAGGCGGAGTGCGTCTGTAACGCTGGCTACTTCAGCGTGGACGGCCTGCCCTGTCAGAGCATCTGTGAGCTGCGGACCGACTTTTGCCTCAATGACGGCAAGTGTGACATCATCCCCGGCCAAGGAGCCATCTGCAGGTGGGTGGGGATTAGGGGAAGTGATCTGCCTGTGTGCATGCGGGAAAGAGTGTCTGCACTTGCAGGTTTTTGTGAGGCCAGTGCTTCATCAGCTGAACAGCTTTTCAAATACAGCAGCAGCAGCTGCAGGAGGCCAGATCTTTAGCTACTAGATTTAAAGTTGGTCTGTTGGCTGGATTGTGCGTTCATGTGGAGACAAAAGATGCCCAATGCTCTGAAAATATTTATTCAAAAGTTGTTTTTGAAATGTGGCTCCTTATACTTGAGAAATAAACATGTGCTCTACCCTAATGAATTATAATCATAACTAGATTCATGGAATAAAGATTGATTTTTCACCTTAGTTGGCTCCGAATGCCAATTAAAACCTTTATATTCATGGCTTAGCTTAAGAAAATCAGCATGTCAACATTGTAAGTCAGCACTCACACCTTTGGCAGTTTACTATATCAATGTAATTGTGCCCACTGCCATTAAACGCACTGTGCAAAAGTGAAACAATGAGAACCATATGTGGAGGCATAATTGCAAAAATTTGATTAATATTTTGACCCATTTTTCAGCCACAGGATACAAGTTATCACATTTTTGTTCAGTACATGCTGTCATGGCCCTGTTTTATTTCTTTTATTATCTTAAACATTCCTAAGGCTTACATGCCTGTGTTGTGAGTGTTTTTGTATCCACACGTGTTTCCACATCCAAACAGACGTCTGCATGGGTAAAGATGTGTAATATGATATGCCAGGAATCCAAATCAGTGACAGAAACGTGTCCTCTGGCTCTGCGGTGCGCCTCAAATTGAATGATTGTGAACAGGCAGACAGGACACGTGCCAAGACGAGTGCTAACCTTTGTTTCACACTCACCACCACAGCATAAAACATACAGGCAGCTCCAGATGCTGTTGGATTGTTATTTACTTTACGCCATGTTGCTCCATGGAGACAGGAAAAAAACATTTGAAGATATCTATTTATTCCAAAACAAGGCATTAACACGTACAGAGCATTATGATTGTAGACATGTTATTAATTTTGCAAAGACAAAATACGAACATGACTGAAGAGTCAGTCATTCATTTTTACATCATTTTAATCATTAAACACAGAATATAAAACAGAAGACGAGTGATGCTCCGTTTCATTCGGAGTTTTAATTTTAGTGAATGCACGTCTGCTTTTGTACCAGCTCTGAGTAGAAATCATTGCTGACAAAATTTCCTTCATCATCTCAGGTGTCGTGTCGGGGAGAACTGGTGGTACAGAGGAGAGCACTGTGAGGAGTACGTGTCTGAGCCACTGGTGGTAGGCATAGCGATTGCATCCGTAGCTGGATTCCTACTGGTGGCCTCCGGAGTCATCTTCTTCCTCGCCAGGACGTTACGGGATCAGTATGACAAGGATGAGTCAGAGGACCCCATACGGTGAGGGGAACCACTCACGCACCATCTGGCCACACTTTGCAAAAGCGATCCACGCACAGGGATTACATCTTGCCTTTAATCCACATCATGTCACTTTTTTTTGTCACACTGTTATTTGAGTAATGAGATATTATTGTTGTGAGGCATGTTAATCTGCCAGATGTTATACGTTATTCATCCTCACTGTGCCTCTACAAAATGTTAGATTAGATATTGTGCAACCTGGTTCTACAAAAGTTGAGATGCAGTGGTTAGGGTTAGCTGCAGACATGTTGCTGTGTTCCAGGCGTCAAATTCATAATGAGCATATATTTACAAAAAATAAGTGGCATATCAGTTTGAACATTAAAGGAGACAAATTATGCTTTTCCAGGTTCATAATTTTATCTTGGGTTACTACTGGAATAGGTTAACATCCTTTAATTCTGAAAAAACTCATCAGGTTTCTGTTTTAGCTCCTGTCTCTTTAAGGCCCCTCCTACTGAATACCTAGTCTGTTCTGATTGGTCAGCTCATACACGTCTGTGCCAGCAACGCCTACAACAACAGAGCAGCTTCGCTAAATCAATTTGCACTTGCCAAACTAGCCGCGAGGCATGCATTATGCAAATGTGTGACATGATGACGTAGTATGATGTCACAAAGTCAGAGAATTAAAGACGGGACTACTGAAGAGGCGTTTCAGGAGCAGTGCTCTCCGTAGGAAAGAGGAGCTCCTGTTGGTGCGGACCTTTTACATGCACAAAAACATTTATACATACACACTGAAGCAAAGGCAAAAAAAAGTTGAAGCATAGTATGTCTCCTTTAACAAACTAATAACAGTACGGATGTGTTTCTCCCTCTGCTAACTTCTTAAACTCTGGAAAGCCACCTTCACCTAACTTTATCTGCTCATATTGTGTGGCCAAGCTTGATTTAAACCTACAGACCCACTGTATTCTTAGAGGATGTCTGAAATGTTTCCAAAAATAACAAATATGTCAGACTGAATTTAAATATGTACCCAATGTTAATGCACAAGAGACACAGAATATTTAAGTATTTGTAAGAATGCATCTTTATGAAGTTGCATCCACGAAACATGTTTTATTGATGGATGCTTTGAGTAAAGGAAAAAATAGAATCTATTCTGTATATGTGACCTTGACAGTGACAGAATCCAAGGGGATGATATTCAGTTTATACTGTATATCCTGTATAAATATAACCTTCACCACACTACTTTGTGAAATTAAGAATATATGATGAATTAACCTGTAAGATCATTTTTTTTATCAGCCTGCTAAGGAAGTTAATTCTATTCCTGGAAATAAACAAATGTAACTTAGCTGTTTGACAGAGAGCGGAAACACTTATATTTGGTGTGTTTGAAGTTTTCCCTCCTCCACATAATCCTCTTTAGATTGAAGTAGCCTGGTTACTCTCATAGGGCCTCAGGCCGCCAAAATGATCCACTGTGTCGTCCCTTTCCTCCCTTTACCATATTCTAATACAAACAAAGTATCTGTTCACTATCTGTGTGTGTGTGTGTGTGTCTGTCTGTCTGTCTGTCTGTGTGTCTGTCTGTCTGTGTGTGTGTGTGTGTGTGTGTGTGGGTATGTCTCGCGTGCTTCTCAGAGCAGCCCGTGGAGAAACCCCCCCACAGTTTTTTCCAAAATGCCTTAAACACCTAACACGATAGGCTTTTCTGAGATTCTGGCATCCACATCCCCAAGGTTAATAAAGGTTAATCTACTCTAAGCATATTCGGTGCAGCTCAGTTTTCTTTTGTGGCTTCCTAGATGCCGTGTTGCTTTGTTTATCATCTTGCCTCGATGTCATCACTGATTTCTCTGTTTGTGTGTTCCTCCGTAGACGAGCGGAGAGCCTCCCCTCTCTGGAGAGGGCGACCAAATACAACCCAATGTACGAGAGCGAGGCCACGACGGGCTACAGCCACTACTACCGCCGCTATCCTGAAGCTCCCGTTTACAGCAGCGCCAGCGCAGAGGCCTCCACTGACTTCAGCAGCGAGGAGATACGACACATCTATGAGAACAGTGAGCTGACGAAGGAGGTGAGTGGGCTGCTATCACTGGTTGATTTGGAAAAGATGTCTTGGCCACATTAACAGGGTCTTTTTTTAACCCTTATCTCTACTACCCAGTTTAATGTTAACAAGCAGTCTTACTGAGTTGCTGCAAAATATTTTTTTGTAACTGTGACAAAATCAGCAAACGCAGGTCAATGCAGATGATAAAAACATCGATCAAATCTTAGGTGATGTATTGTAGGCATCTGGATGTGTTTCAATTTCTTCAAAATGTTTCACCTCTCACTGGAGGGGAGTTGAAGGCTTTGAAACTCTGTATGGGAGTGTCCTTACAGAGTCGTTAAAGGTCACTTGTGAGCTTTGAGTTTCAGAGTTGTTAGGGCCCCTTGTGGGCAACCATTTGGTAAGGACACTCCCCCACAGAGTTTCAAAGCCTGCAACTCCCCTCCAGTTAGTTAGACTTGAAGAAGCCTCTTTGATGAGAGGTGACACGTCTTCAAGAAACTGAAACAAATCCAGTTGCTGACGATACAGCACTTAGAATTACCATGACCTGAATGACTGAGAACCTTCATTAACATCGCTCAAATCAAACAATCAAATCAATAAGAGGAATGCACATTGATTTGATTGGGATATGAGAGACGATGCAAATTACTGCCCAATGAATAGAGCCTTTTCTAGATGTGGAGAGCTCTTTGTAAGCAATCCTACCTTTGATGGTGTAACACTCAAATCTATCCGCGATGACCAACTTTGTCTGTAAATGAGATAAAAGAAAGCAGTGCTGTGTGGCAAAGAGATGCAAAGCAACAGAATGAATGTTATAGTCTTCATATAAGCATATAATCTACTTGGACAGCATTTGGAATAGTAACTGTAATTTAATTACAGATTTTTTCTCAGTAACTGAAACAGATTAACACAACATTTATTTTGTAATTGATTAAGATAGTAACTCCACAATGCTGGTAAAGGCCATCTTAAACTTGTTGTTCGGTAGGCAAGTCATTTGAGTTTTTTCTGGTAACATGTCACGTTTTGCCACAGCCTGTTCAGTTTACTGTTTATCTGCCTGTGAGTGATGTAATGCCCCCCCAACTGATATCATGTGTTTCTGCAGGAAATCCAAGACAGGATACGCATCATTGAGCTCTATGCTAAGGACCGGCAGTTTGCAGATTTTGTACGGCAGCATCAAGCGTGAGTGCCTCCCTTGTGTTTTTTTTTTTTTTTTTACAGCGATGAGATAAACACATGGGCTGAACAAACCGGGCTATGAGGGGAAAAGGGAAGTGAGTTTGAGATACAGGAGTCTGGCGAGATTGTTAGCTGGAGGAGATGAGGAGTTCAAGCCATGCCAAACCAGCGTGGAAACAGATTTATCATTCTTAAATCTTCACCAGCCAGGCCCGGAGCTGATACAGTGAGACAGAAACCATTATGAGACACAGACATTCCTCCGTCTGCCAACAGCCTGGCAGTAATAATGTGTCGGTACTAAACGGTGGTGATTGTTTTTAAGTCGTATCTGGCTGTAGAGTACCGCTCTGTGTGCCATGGAGATCCTCCGTGCCAGATGAACTTAGCTTTGGGTACTTGTTTCTGTGGTAAATAAAGTCACTAATTCACTTACCTGAGATATGAAATCTAAAGAGTTTGTGAATGTGTTTGTTTGTGCTGCAGTGTCCTGGATACCCGCAGGGAGAGCTCCGCAACATAGACATGAAACGCTCCTGTGAACAACAAGGTATAGTGAGAGTCAATGTGAGGATATGTACACCCCAACATTTAGCAAAATTAGGAGATATGCTAACTTTACTTTAATGTTAATAATAGTTTCCTACATATTTTACAATAAATACCTATAGAAGAATGACATCCAAATTCTGGGGGGAAGTAGTATATCAACTACATATGAAGCGGAAAGAATATCATTCATTATGATTCAATAATGCTGTGGATCAAGAAATAGTCTAATACAACGTCATTTTTGCAATTTGGTTTTTGTATAATTTTGTACCTTTGGACAGAGCCAAGCTAGCTGTTTCCCCCTGTTTCCAGCCTTTATGATAAACTAAGCTAACCAGCTGCTGGCTGTAGCTTCATATTTTACAGTATAAATATAATTAAACTGTCTTATCTTCTCACCCAACTCTCGGCAAGAAAGTGAATAAGCACATTTGCAAAAATCATAACCTATTCATAGATCTACTGCACTTTGCAGTCTCATAAATGGAGACAGAATAAGGTATTTTCGAAGATCTTATGGAAAAATGTAATTTAATCCAATAACAGACATGAGCAAGAGATTATATTGGCAGACTGTACAGTGTGTAAATTAGGTATGTCTGATACACCTTTTGAAAAATGTGGATCTTGCATACTGACACACTTTTCTGCTCAACAGAAACAGGCTTTCATGTTAGAAAAGTGAAGTTCCCTGTCGAGACTCTCTACTGGCTCTCCACAGCTCAGAACCTGGACTGTGACCTGACAAACAGCCGCTCTCAGTGTGTGTAGCTGTGTTGGCAGAAGTGTTGACTGTCCTTCCTCCTTCCTCGGTGCCTTCTCTTGACTGGGTGAGCTGACTGTGATATCAAGGGACGTGTTTGCTGCTCGTCTACTGGGCGTCTCCCTTTGGCACAAACTGGACCGCATCCTCATACTTGAAATGTTGTCAGACACATCACAATACTGGCTACAGTAGAACTTGTGCTTAGTGAAATTATCAGTTTTGTTTCATCATTGTCATATCTATACTAAAAGGGAAGAATGTAAAAAAAAAATGTGAATATGTACAGTGTATAGTTTTACTGTTAGGATGTCTGCTAGTTAAAATGTTGTTCTGACTGTTTTGTCTTCTGTTTTGTCTGTAGAGAGCTCAAATTGACTCTTTAGGTCTTCTCTCAGAAGCACAGAGAGCTGCTCTTTATTAGTCAATGGTGCTATCTTACTTACTTACATGAAAGGGTCTATAGTGACTAATTTTTACAATTTAAAGGCGACACCAATGGATAAACTCGACTTTACGACTTTACATTTCATTAGTTCGACATTTTGGGAAATACACACATTTCCTTGCTGGCAGAGGGTAAGATGGGAAGACCGATAAATTGAACGCTCATATCCGTCCGTTCAGTATGATGGTACAGTCATCAGCTGTTAGCTGGTCACAATGACTTGCAACAAAGCTAAGCTGGCTCCATCCAAAGGTGACAAAATCTGCCCATGCATGTGTGTGAATATTGAACAAACATGACATTATGTGTTAATAAAGCTATCGAGATGCTGGTCAGCAGATTTTGTGATCATAGGACAGAGCTGGGCTAGCTCTTTCCACCTGTTTCCAGTGTGTGTGCTAAGCTAAGCTAAATGGCTGCTTGCTGTAGCCTTACATTTAATGTAAGTGGTGTCAGTATTCAAATCTAAATCTGTGCCAAGGAGTGTTTCCTAAAATGTTGGATTAATCCTTTAAGGTGGCCAAATGTAGTGTTAGTGTATGTATTATTCTGTTAATCAATGTAAGAGCAGCTTTTCACAATCTGAACATTGAAGTACAGAGCTCCAAGCAGGGGATTTTTTCTGTCTTTGTCACTCCATCAGTCAGAAGCTTTGGAGTGTGTTTGTGGCTGGTCGACATGAGAAAATGAAAACAGCAGTGATGGGACGAAGGCGGAGAGAATGAACCCTCTATAACGCTGGGATCCAGCAGTAAGTGAAAACACGTTTCAGTGGAAAAAGACTGTGGGGCAAGCAAGCGGCTCAAGGATTGGATCGAATGGTCCGATTTCAGATGTCGTACGTAAATGAAATTTAAGCAAGCTGATAAACAACACGTGACAACCTCTAGCTGTGTCTCCTGCTGAAGAAACGTCAAGGTTACCAGCAACTCTTCAAAAATGATCTGCCCCTCTGAAAGCGCCTGATGGACTAATGAACCAGTGTTTTCTTTGGTGTTGTCATATTAATTTCCTCCCTGGACTCTGCGTTGTCCCTTGAGCCCTCACAGCTGCAGCTGATTACGATCAGTAGGTTTCCGTTTGTTTACGGCTGATGTGTCAGTCAGTTCTCTTGGGAGGTCGGAGTCAGACACGTAGATCATGTCCTAGCTTCTCGTTTACATTACACGTGTCTCGTCCTTTGCTCTTATTTTAGACGTCCACACAAGCGACAAAAACCCCAGTGAAGCAGACTCTTGTGACAGTGTCATGCCTTTTGCAATCTGCATGTTCATTTTTTTAGTTTTTTGTATGCATGTATTTTCGCATCTGCGTAGAGTTTTTTGTCAGTGCATCTGCCACCTGGACAAATGGCCAATCATCCCATACAGTGTTGTGTCATGTAAATAACAGTGTAGATATTATTAACGACTGTAGGATGTAAATGATGTGTGTCTCGAATGTTTCAATATATGGACATACTCTTTTTATACTGATGACTGTTTCATCATTTTAACAGTGTTACCATACAGTGCAGCTGTGTAAATTACTAACTGTAACAAATCATAACATGTACAAAAATAAAATTTTTATATAAAATGCAGACTATGGTGGAATGTAACGCAGTACATTTTAAGCATGTTATCTATTTTATTATTCATTTATTCAACTTCGAGACCCCTAGAGGCGAATGAGAAAAAAAGCAATCTGCTGATCCCTTTTCAATTTTTCTTTCTTTTTCTTTAGCTGTGAACATTTTTGGCAGATGACTTGTCTGTTTTTGTGATACTCAAATGCACAGGTATCTACATGCATTCAGGCTTTCTCTTGTCTTGTCTTGTGTTTAGAGTGCATGTAGAAATTAAAACTTCACTTTAGCCTCTTGTGGCGGAAATTAGTATTACAAAGACAAACCCTTAAAAATGTTCATGCCATTTTCTTTTCACCTGACGAAACGGCCACTGGTGCACTGGATCATGAGAATATTTTTTCTAACTTGCCTCTCAGAGCATCCGTATTCCCACTGGTAGCTCCACCTCCATCAAGACAACAAATAACTGCTTATATGCCAGTACATCTGTAACAAAAATAATGTTGTTGAGACATGATACTATAACTCTTATCTTGGCTATTCTACAAAATGATTACAGTTACCTTGGCAACATTTTTGAATATTTACTTTCCTGACACCAGTTAGATTAGAAGATATCAGTCTATTGTCTGGTCCATTAATATGAAGCCTCCGTCAGTTAGTTAGCTTAGCCTTCTCTTAACATCATTACTGGAAACTGGGGAAAACAGCTAGCCTGGCGCTGTCCAAGGTTAACAAACCTTCCCACCAGCACTTCTAAAACTAAAGAAATTAATAAACTAAATTATTTTGTCTAATACGTAGCCTATAGAAAAGTAGTGTGACATGTTGTGGCTGTATTGAGGATTATGTGCTGGACTAGTTCTTGGTCTGGAGCACTATCTTTCTGGAGCCACAGTTCTACTTGACAGCAGGAAAGTGTCATAACATAGCTTCTTCCGTGATCTCCAGTCTTCATGTTGAGCTACGCTAACCGTCTCCTGGTTGTAGCTTCATATCTACTTTACAAACAAGAGGTCTCATCTGACCCTTTGTTAGTAAATCATTTATGTTTCCCAAAACTAATCCTTGAAGTAAAATTTTGTGTGTGACTTTTTCCGAACAGAGTAAATGTGAACTGTTATTGACACTTTTACTAAATAGAGGAGTTGAATACTTCTACTGCTGCTCTTGTCATCTTCCAGCAAAACAAATGGGAACTAGACTTGCTCTTTCTCTCGGAGTCACTGACGTATTGGCTTTTTCCACTATGCCGTTGGACCAGGTGTTCAGCCGCTCATGGATAATCTGAAGAGAAGATTAGGATCAGCAGGTATGGATTATAGGCTTGTCTGTGGCCATGACAGTTTCTAAAAGAGTGTGTACTCGTAATGAGCCTCAGTCACACACACTTATACACATGTGCCAGGATTTGGCTGAGCAATTTAACGCTTATGCACAAGGGAAGGACATTGTGTAAACATAGTACTGGCCTGGTGAAACAATACAACTGTAAACTGTGTGTTATTGTACCGCATGCAGAAAAAAAATTGGACCCAGCTGCTGTTTTTGTTATGTTTTTGTACGAGGATTGTTCCAGAGGTTTAGATTATATTTGGTGTGGTTTGGTGAGGTCAGTGGGTGTGCTGGAGGCCAGTAATGGCGTCATTAAATTAGATTTAATGTTGGAAAAATCTAAATCACCATGGTGACGGAGTAGGGTTAGGGTTAGGGTAGGGTTAGACATCTCATCATGTTAAAAAGTCAATGATGGACGCTGAGTGACAGCAGCAGCAGGAGCAACAGCAACAAGTGGCTCTGTACCGGCTCCGTCTGGATAATTCACCCGCATTTAAGTCAGTGTCACGGCAGTGAAGGGCAGTAGGTGAAAAATGGAAAACACCAAGTCTGGGAGGAAATCATTACTTCATGCTGACAGACTGACATAATGTTTTCATGCTTGAGGGTAATTTGGGCAGAGGCGGGAGGAACAGATGAAAAAAGTCCCAGTGGTGGGGAACGTGTTTCCCAAGATGGGTCGATGTTTCCTCGTGTGAGGAAAGCATCTACTTCCCGCTTCAGACCTCCGCGCAAGTCGCAATTGATTCGTAATCTAGGTGTAATTTATGACGACGCGATCGTGTGCAACCAGGGCTCTGGAAATAAGTGAGGAGCAATTTAACCCTTGTGTTTGGCCGACATTTAAAAGACTTATTTTAGTGCTCCCCTGTAGCTCAGCTTGATTGAGTGTGCGGCCCATGTAAGGAGTCCTCAGCAGCGGCCATAGTTCAATGCAAGCCTGTGGTCATTTGCCACAATTACACTGCCAGCATTTATTGACCGAATTGAAATGGAGTGTGTTTGGATGTTGAGCTGTTGTTTCAGACATCAAGTGGACTCAGGGAAGCTGGGATATACAGCATTTATACACTCGCATTTTATAGACAAAGCGATTAGTACAAAGAAAATGTTAACAGAAGTAGTTTCTTTAGCAATTAATGGATTTTTGTCAGTGCCAGGTTTAAAGGAAATAACAGGTCTTCCAGCTTCACAAATTCACTAATGGAGCTGTTTAAGGAAACTCAGAGACCCTTTTGTTTGTCGAAACAGCCGACAGGTAGTGAAGAGTTTGTGGTGTTTCTGATGTGTCTGTTCCAGTGCAACCACAAGAGGGCCGTGTGTGTGTGAGCATGCACACAGATAACGGCTGCACCGGTCTCAACTTTATAAGAAAACTCAGCCTTTTTATTTTGATTTGGAATTTGCTGTCCATACCATAAAAAAACATTATACGTACTACTTAAAGAAGGACTTTAAAGAGACATTTTACTCTTGTTACCCATACACGTGGCTGTGTGTGTGTGTGTGAAAGAGTGTGATGAATGAGCACAGGACGCAGGATAAATACCTGATCACATGGTCTCACTTTTTGGACAGACACTTAATCCCCCCTCTGTCATGACAGTGTAAGTGAACAGATCTTCTCCTGTCCTCCCGCCTGTTCTTCAACAACAGCATGTAATTATACTGATAAGCCTGCAGACGTGTCATTCGATATCTCAATAAGTCTGCAGCTCATTCCCTCGTGTCTGTGCGGACTCTTGTTAAGTGTCTTATAAAAGTCTGCTGATTTATGAGCAGATAAATGACAGCTTGCAGCCCTGTCCCCCTCCCCCACCAACACTCACCAGCTGGCCGTGAAACACTGCACAGAAACTATGGAGTTTATCTCCTGTACCTTAAAAGATTTTCCCATCACTGCAATCGTTTGCTACTGCCAAGCTGGTAACTCTGAATGTGACCCTGTCTACGAGTTAGACTTCTTTTCATCGCTCACAGCAGCTGTTCGGGAAAGTTTTTGCTATTAAAAATCATGTCAAATCTGTTTTGATAGATAAGATTTTTTGACTGCAACAAGTTATAGCACTTGGCAGTTTTTGTTGTTTTATGGAATTCATCTGACTTTTCAAGGACATCAACTTTCCAAGGATTAGACTATACTCATTATACACACATCCATCTCTTTCTATCATTTGTACTGTTACAGCACTTCCTCCTCCTATCTCTGTTGCACCAGTTCCTCCTCTCGTCATTTCCCCTTCATATCTTATGACACATGTAATTTCTTTGTAAGTCTGACGTGGACCCATTAATGTCTCCAGTATGTTTTCTGTGGGTGGGTGTGTGTCAGAGGGAGAATCACGGTAGAGGAGAACGAATCATAATCGGGGGAGAAAGAATCTCAGAAGGCACATGGCTGGATTGCTGCTTTCTTTTCGGCCCACGTGCCTCACCAGCAGTGTAGTGCTTGGGTAATACGTGACCAAGAGTTCACTGGCTGATGGAAGTGTGCGAGTCATCATTAGCATTTCCCAAGGCCCACTGGCCCGAACCCGCCCATTATCAAACATTCAGATCAATGCCCTTGTTTTTATCGAACTGCTGTAAGTGAGTTAGCATTAATCGGCTCTCTGTTTGGGCTCACTCAGTAGGAGAGCTCTAACAACCCACTGTGCAATTCATTTGCCCAGCACCATACAACAGACAGACAACACAAGTGACGAGCTGGTGAACACAGTGGCACATCTAGAGAATCAGATAGTTCCTTAAAGGAGACCAAAACAGAGCTAGAGTGAGAGGGAATATTGGACTGAAATTGAAGCCAATGCAGAAGTGCCATAAAACTGCCTTATTTCTATTGACCAGCAGGTTGCTGGTTTCAAAAAGAAATCTGATTGTATGTAAGCTTATGAGAAAAGGACCCTATATCTGACTTGAGTTATTACCTCAGTAAAAGGTTTCCTAATGAGTTTATGGTCTAAATCACCAGGTTTACGTCTTCTAGAATACAGCCTGAACTTTATTTTGTAAATGATGGTCCGACTGAGAGAAAAATAGCTAAAGTCCTCAAGTTCCCAGTCAGATCCAATCAGGACAGAGACGTAGCAATACTCATCTTCCCCTAGCTTCACCCTCTGGTTCAGATACAGTCACGTCTGGCTCCAAAAAACAAAAACAAAATGGCAACAGCCATATGCCAACAATGTCACATTGGGTTTACAAACGCTAGCCTGTTCAACAGACCATGCTGTGTTTACAACTTGAGCTGCTGCCCCCAAGTGGCCAAAATCAATTGATGCTAGTTTACCAATGACACAAAACTCTTAGCTGAATAGCTGAGTTTAAGCCAAATCCCAGAAAAATGCTGTTGATTTCAACTTGTTGTGGCAACACATAATTCTTCAGCCAGCTTCTACTTCATAACCCGAAAATCCCACTTGAAGCATAATTTCAGTGTTTTTTTGGCAAATAAAATATGATGTATTGCAATTTGTGAACGTTAAAATTCTTTTTATCTTGCTTGGTGGTTTCTGCCAAGGGCTTCTCTCTCTTCACTGTGAGGCCTGGTGGCTTGTGAGGTAACCTCTCTGAGGCTGATTTATACCACACAGCTGTTCTGGGATGAGCAGTTATCCTGTTGGGAAGTAGTGTGTGCGTGTCTGTGTGATGAGTGTAATGCCATTAGCTGAGATACAGAGCTGTCCAAGGTAGTCTGCAGGGGAAACACTTATGGCACTGCGGCCTAATGAAAAAAGCGTTTCTACTCTTTTTTCCACCATTTTTCAGAATTTTTATTCCATCCTATTGACTGCCAGTCAGAAAAGGCGGATTACTGAAGTTATATCACAGTCATCCCCAACCTTCTCTGCCTGACGTAACCCCACAGCCCCAGGTGAACTCAAGTATCCTTTAACACCACCATGTTCCAAAAGTTTTCATTTGAGTTTATTTTAAATTGGGTTGTATACATTTATTAGATACAAGTTCATATCGATAGAGGATTTCTTCATACATCTGAACTGTAGGTTGGTAAAGTCTGCTTTTGTATAACCACCACTTCAAGTAGCAGAAGCTGAACCTTTCAACCATTTATGCATAAGGTCTACTCTCGACTTCAACTTTTTTACATCTCAATTTAGCTATTAATCAAAACAATCAAATGCTAGCTAAATATTTCAAATACCATCTATCGGTTACTTGTAGCTATCTCACCATTCATCCACTACCATGTGTTTGAATCATTATCCATTACTCTTGGTGAATGGATCTGCATGTCTATAGCGCTTTTCAAGTCTACAGGTTGCTCAAACTTGTCACATTTACACTCACATTCATACACTGCAAGGTGCCAACTGCTCATCTAAGTATTTTGGAGTTCAGCATCTTGCTCAAGGACACTTTCACATGCATCTCGGGGAGCCAGGGATTTGAACCAGAAACCTTCCGATTACTAGATGACCCGCTTTACCTCCTGAGCTACAGCTTGCCCCGCTTATTTAAGCTTATTTATCAGTTACTTTTAGCCAACTATTTTAATCATTTACCCATTTATCTATTTTATCATTTATCTGATTATGTTTGGCCTATTCATATACCTCCTGCTAACCTTTCACCCGTTACTTTTAGATACTGGAACTATTTGCTGGAACTGTTAACTATTAATTTAATTGGTTAACAGTTATGATTTAATAAATAACCAACAATTTCAACAACTTAACACTCTCAGGTTACTTCTTCAACTGTTTATCCACTTGGCCACTTAACCATTTCATCCATTATAGCTAACTAGCCTATTTTCACTGTTTATCCATTACTTTTAGCAAACCATTTGAATCCTTTATCGATTTTAACTAGTCTACCATTTATCTGATCAATAGCTATTGGGCTATTTATCTATTACCATGTGCTAACCTTTTACCCATTGCATTTAACCAACAACTTAGGCTATTACTTTTAGAGACTACTTCCAACTGTTTATTCATTATTTTTAGCTAATTACTTCAACTATTTGTCCATTAGGCTACTGTGAGCTGACAGTTTCAACTATTCAGTTAGCCTAGACAAACTTCTCTGTTTGTTCACTAACTCAAGCGTTCTCAATATGTATATCTATACATAGAGAATGTTTTGAGCTACTTCCCCATTTCCACATGTCTCCTGCGACTGATGTAGGCCGAACCCTGGTTGTGAATCGCTGCTATATCAGACTGTGTACTCACTAAGCAGCAACATCTGTGCTATCTACTATCTTGCAGGAAGTTCTTCATCTTTATCAAATTGACTGATATTATAAATCTCCGTGCAGGAGGACGTGTTTTAAAATAAGCCTCTATATAACAAAGCTTAATGTCAAAAACAGCTTATATTGTCATCCGTCTCTAATCAGGGGTCGATTCAGAACAGGTTCTTTGGCAGCAGCACAACCCAGTTGGATTTTTATCAGCCAGTATCAGTTGGATGTTTGGCACCGGCTGTCTCTCTGTTTTGGTGATTGTTGTTGTGTTGTACAAACACTCACCCACAATAATCAGCTGGGACAGTCAGCGTTAAAGAACCCTTTGATGCGATGATGCATTCGTCCCCACTGACATAAAAAATGGAAAATGAATATTAGTTTTCCTCTCTTATACAATTATGTCCGTTTGCTATTATATCTGTGTAATGGAGCGTTTAATCTGTGACATTATTTATAACTGCAAAACTGGAACTGCTAAATCAAAAGTGTGAAAAACATGACCTCAGCTGCCTTGTTCCAGACCCTCTGTCAGCGGGGACCCCAGCAGAGGCGGGTAACTTGGATAAGACTCTAGCAAGAAAGTCCCTCATTGGGAATGGATTTTGCAGGGAAACCGTCTCTGGACTGTCAATATGTCAGCTTATAGTGAGAGACAGGCATTCCTTCTCCTGCTCACACATCCTCTGGGCTCACAAACTGATCTCATTCATATTTGCTTTCAGTGGCCACAGTTTTGATGCATGAAAAAAAATTATGATTACTTACTCCCCTATGATAAATGAATGCTCTCTGGTTATGAGATTATGGTTTTACAGTATTGGTTTTGTGAGATCATAAGTGATCATGCGGAGGTCTTTGTTGTTTTGGTTGCATAACTGCCTGCTCCATGCCGACGGTTAATGAGGGAGAGGACAAGACAGGATTCCTGGACAAATTTAGATCATAAACGTCCCTCCTTGATTTATTTGGTCGGCTTTCTGTGTGGAACTCAGTCTCTCCCAAATGTACTGTCTCTGTGACATGACAGATGTAAAATAGGAGTCAAAATGTGATATGAATGAGTCAAACTTGAGCAGTTCTTGACCAAACTGACCCAGATGTTAAGCTATTGACCTTGGCAACTTGTGCAAAACCGTAGAGAACTAAGTTGTGTCTTCACATCCAGGCTAGCCTCTATTCCATTATAACTCAATGCCTCTCTCATTCAGCATTTCTGTCTGGGGTTTACTTTCTGTATTCAAAAACAAATTGTCACCACTAAAGTACTTGTTAATAGGATTTCATGATAATAAGTTTAATGATTAATTTGTGAACATAGCTCCCAAATTTACAAGTACGGCCTCGTCTATATATCTACATATCCATATACATCTATATATCCATGTATCCATATATGCATAAAAATCACCAATGCTCTCAAAGTCACCAGCTTTTTCATTTTAATTTCTGCTGTCTATGAAATTCTAAACTGATCACTCCTCTCTACTGTTATTACAGACATGTCTGAGCTAACAGAGGCCCCTTGACTCACTTCTGGAATTTGTCTGGCCACGACATTAACTCACCTGGGGTCTGGGGTGCATGCGACATGGTGTTTGTTTAATGCAGAGCGATATTGAAAATAACATTAAAATATTCGATTGTATTCTGTCAATAATGTCGAAACTGGTGTTTGTCACTGGTGTGTGTGTGTGACTCTTGACCTACTGCAAGGATACAGCCTTTGGAGGAGAAAGACACTGTATGGAAAAAGGAAAATAGTCTGAGTCAGCGTGCAGGTGTAGAAACCAGAGATTACCCAGAGCCCTCTGAGGAACTGTGCTAATGTGCAGACAGAGGCTGGAGAGTCTAATTTAAGTCTGTAACCAGCAGACAGTAGCAGAACCATCAGGCTGTTTATCATCATCAAGAAGTTGAACCGAACACAAACCCTTTAAGATAATACTTCTGTGGTCAGGGCCTCAATTATTAGTTTTTACCCAGCTTTCAGTAAAATCACAACACTCTGGAAGTTTTTGTTCTTTTTTCTTGAGAAAGAGTCCTGGGACGTGACCTTTTCGCGTTTCTCAATTTATTCCCCTTTTTTTCCTCACAGCTTTCAACCAGTATTGTTTTCACAGCACTTTAGCAGTTTGGTCTCTGGACTATGGTTAAATCTGGGAGAAGGTCAAATTAAAATGAAGACTAAAGACTAATTCCTCTGTCATTTAAACTTGAAGTAAGAAAAAAATCAATATTTGATTTAATCAGTTTAATCAATAAGTACAAACATCAGATGCTAGCGAGGGACCTTAAAAGTCCCTGTTTAGGCCGAGCTAAAACTGCAGAAGAAATCGGGTTGCATCACAGGCATAATGGCTTGAGACACTACAAGACTTTCAAAGCCGTCTGATCGCTGTCCTCTTTACACTACGCAACTTTATGCCATTTAGTCGGGAGTCTTGCAGTCGTTGTGGTTTTCACACTACATGACTGAGCCATGACAGAGGGTCACACACTACAACATGTGAGATGAGACTCGCAATCCAAGCAGGCCTTGTTGTGGTTGAGCAAGGATCCACGGGTACAGATATACTGAAACACTTGTGTGTATGCATTCAGAATTAACTATAAGCTATTGTTGAACCCGTTCCAGCAGAGCTACTGCGGATGACGGCAGAGGAGAGAGGAGAGGAGGGTCTGCTCTCTCGCCAGATATTAACTTGCTAGATATCCAGCAGATGCCGGCTAACTCGCTGGCAAGCTGTCCCCGAGCTCCAGGATCGGCCTTTGAACAGCTCACATATGCCGATTGTCGTTCACAGGAGCCTGTGCCGATCTGCCCCTGGTCTGGGGCTTTTGGTTAGCGAGCACCAAGAACGTCACCGACAGCATGATCAGGGCTAAACTATTATACACTGATCTCCAACATGCACACAATACAAGATTTGTAAAGAATATATCATTATAATTGTAATTATTAAGATTATCATACCTCAAGTAATCTCATTGTATGCCAGCTAATGTATGCCTGCTGGGTCTCTTTCATTGGTTATTGTGGTCCTGCTCCGAAAGTACTGAAGTAGTCATCCAAAATTTGCATCCTTGATATTGAAGACCTTTGATATTGTCTTAGCGGCCCGATGAGTCTGCGGGCAGTTTGGGAGGTTTAACACTGGATATGTTAATATATTAACGGATTATTTGGGCTGAACTTGGGTACGGACCAAGCTCACAGACGACATCTCTCCTCTGGTTGTCGGAAGGGTTTCATCAGGCTTTAGTCGGCCCGAAACTTCTGTTGTGTGACCTTGGCCTTATGTAATGTTACCGTGGTATCTTCCTGTGTCCTGCATGAAGGTATAACAAGTAAGAGGTGCAGCTCTGGAAGGCAACATGCAATCATGTTAATCAGTGGGTCAGATGATTGATCGCAGAATTTAAATTTTTTTTTGTGATTTTATTTTGCCAGCAGAAACACTGAAAACCTTCCCCGCACCTGCAGGCTATTATAATTACCCTGAACAGCCCAAACTCAACTGCAGCACGCAACTTCCTCATGAGAGGATATCATCAAACCTTACCTATACCTAACTCTTTACACTTGGAAAAAAAAAACTGTAGCCTGTATCAGTTTATTAAATAGAAGTCTACTGCGGACCACTTTCCGAAACATACCAGAGGATTGAAGCAGATTTCCTGCCTCACAGTGAGCCATGGGTTTCTGGTAATTTCACCACAGACAGATAATTAACTTGTAGAGACCAGAAACTTTCACAACATAATCCATCATGGTGAAAATTAAGTCCAATTTTAAAGACAGCTTGAGCTTGTGATTTATCTGAAAACTCACAGTCGGCCAAACCTGGATCTCAGGAAGAGGACAATGTGAGTTTGGATCTTTTTCCTTTAAGAGGTTAAAGAGGTCGCTAGCAACTTTCAAGAAACATTTTCCAAAACATTCCTATCTTATAGCTATATCACCACGCATCAATGTAACTTTGGCAAACACTCAATTGATTGGCTAGCTCAACTAAACTTTTTATAGTCTGCTGGAAGTAAGGCACAACAGTGGGTGCCTGAGGACGAGAAGCCAGTCAACAAACTTGGATGGATTAAGATTTAAATATAGACTTCTTCTGGTTAGTTAACTTAGTCAAACATGTGTTCTCTTAAAAGCAGCAGTAAAAGAGAGCACAAAAACTACTACTATTTTTGGACCTCAAGTGTTTGGCTCAAGTCAAATGCATGCTTCTTCCAGGGTACACCTTTGGTGAGCTGTCCAGCCAACCACAGGGAAGTTATTAAGGCTGGACAGCTGACATGACATATACTATCTTCATTAAACATATATGCCACTTTCATCTTACTTTTTTATATATATTTACGGGACAAAAAAAGACGGGAAACTACCCACTGTGTGCCATCTTCAAAGACTGTTGCGTAACACATGAGGAGCAGACATCGGGCTCTTCCCTCTTCCTCCTCAGACAAGCTGCTTCCCTGGGCCTCCGAGCAGCCATTAAACCCGCGGGGCCTCTGTATAACAATGCCAAAGATCACACAGAAATGACCAGCACAGGCCACTGCAGTGATGATGGCCCCAACACCCCCCTGAAACTTGAAGCCAAATATTGTGGCATGTCTTACTTTATTTATGAGAACAAAGGTTATTTTTAAAGATTTATTAAGTGCATTACAAATCTGATACCATCATTAAAATCAAAATGGTTGTCTCCTAAAACGGCTACCAGTTGCTGATACTTCTGCCAGGAGTATATAAAGTTAACTCTATTACAGGAATTGTTTGATATAGAAACAGTCTATTGGTTCCTCACACACACTTGGGATTTTATGTGGATTAAACTCATGTGATATAATGTGTCATTAGGTGGATTCTGGCTGCTGGATCCATCTACATACGTTCCATACAGATATGACAGTGGTATTCACCTTCTCGACAAACTCTCAAGAAACCGAATGAACCTAAAATGTTGAATATTTCCCCTAATCATAAGGAGTGATGTCTCTTGAGGTGAAGTGCACCAGGAGGGTGGGTGAAGGATCCCAAAGAAAGCAGAGGAGACATTTTATATAACTGTTTCTGTATCAGTCTCGGCTGTGTTTCAGCCCCTTGGTTTGTTTTGCTTGGCCCTCCTGTTGAGGAACTTCTCATCATATCTGTGGTCGAAGGCGATAATATTCTAGCTGCATGGTGCTGTGAGGAGGAAGACATGGCTTACCGGCCAGTCTCAGCCGGAATAACATTCAGGTCTTAACAGGAGATGAGTGAAATCATCTGTGATTACAGGACTCCTTTTAAAGGCTTTCTTGATCCACTTAGCTTTTTCCTCCCAGATCTCCATCTTTTCTATTCACTCTGTAACCTGATCCCTGTCTTACTCTACCTCTTCTTCTTTTCTTAACTTCTCCATCTACTTTATTTTCTCCAATGGCTTAAAAACCGGACAGGATGTTGTAGCCTGGCACATTCCTCGCTGTGTTTAATTCCAACTGGCTGAGTCATATGACATCCCCACCCTGATTGGCTCTGTGATACCTCAAGGGATCAGACGGAGCACTCATATTATCCAAAGTGTGTCCCTGAACTGATGATTTCTGCAAGTGAGAACTGCTTGATTTCCACAAATCTTCATGTGTTATAAGAGATTTATGGACAGGAGGAATAATGTGTTGAAATGATTTGCATCAGAGGACTTCTCAACTGTAAAATATCAGATTCTTGAAGCTGTTTCATTTGCTTTGAACAGTTCAGATTAACTCACCATAAAGGCTCATCATTTCTCATTCATCGTGTCAGTCATTCTTGGCTGGGTGCAGTTACCTTCTGCCAGGGTGGATGTAAACACATAACTGCACATAATCACCCATAAAACCGCAATGTGCCACAAGGTTTATACTTTGTTTTATGTGTTAATTAAGCAAACAAGATTTGAATGTTATGGACCATTATAGATGCTGAGGGTTGCTGGTAGATTTTGTTACCTTTAGACAGAGCCAGTCTAGCGGTTTGACACTTGTTTTCTGGTCTTTATGCTAAGCTATGCTAACTGGCTGTGGGGCATAGTTTTATATTTGATGGACATACATGACATGGCATCAAAGTTCTCACCTAACTCTCAGTGAAGAAGACTCAATAATAGAGAGGATGGCGTGTTACTGTAGGCCAACCCAGAAGTTAGCATCACTGTGGTTCCCTCGACAATCTTTCAATTGGATTAATGCAAAAAATAAGCTAAGTTTATGATAGGGTACTTAATCTTCACAGATGGACAGCACTATGATTTTTTGAGGATAAATTAAATAGCAAGAAGCAAAAAGCTAATGTTAGGCTGACGTCACGGTTGCATGACTTCAACGTCATCACACCACTACACTGAACTATACACATTTGACTATAAACTGATCCATCTACAAGTTGGACAGTAAGTGTTAGAATAGTTTGCAACTGAAGTCGGCCTTTGAACATTTTCACAGTTTCTATGTATTTGATGTGATGTGGGATGTTGCATATATGGTTATATTCACTAGAGGATATCTGTGCGGTTACAAGCAAGCTCAGCTACACCCGTTTTAGATAAAGTCTTGGGTGCCCTTTCATGTAGCATCCATCTTTGTGTTTTTTATAGATCAGAGAACTGTATTCTCCTCAGGAAGCGATGAACGCTTCGGCCAGCTGCTGATCTTAGCATTTCTGATATTTTTTTGGTTTCCAGCCAATAACACTGGTGGGTTGTTTCTGAAAGACATATGGAAACCAGATGGTTCTTTGCCCAAACGAATCTTCCATGGCTTTAACCAGTGTGTAATCAAGAGATTGTGGCTTACACAGCAACCTGTCAGCTAAAGGTAAACAGCCTGGTCTTGTATGTGGTATCATAGTCTAACATGCTGTTACTTAGACCTCTTTGTGTCCTGCTTGTCATTCAATCGCTGATTGTTTTGGATCGTTTGTTGACACGCGCTGTGGTTTGTGTGCATCATGCTTCAGTGAAAGCTGCCCACACACATCCATCTGCTGGTCACATAATAAAAGTAAGTTTGAGGCAAAATGTGAAAGTATGTGCATCAGTCTGTGTATGTTTACATCTGTCTGGGTATGGTGTGTGCAGAGTCTGCCAGGTGGATTAAGGAATGTTATGGAAAATGAAAAAGGCCTGTGAGGGAGAAGGGCCAGTTGGGGTGACTGTGGCATTTGGGAAGCGGAGGCAATTTTTCCAATCTGTCCGCCGTCCGCCTGCTGGTCACCTGCTCACAATTAAAAACCTGGATGACTTTGCTCTTCCCTCCGTGTACGGCCTCAGCAATCATTGTCCAGACGGAGCCTCTCTCGCACGTGTCAAGGACAGGAAGCAAAGCTCGAATCAAAGGTACAGCTCAGACATACACTTTTATGTCACTGAATTAGAATTAATGGTTTGGCTATCAAACATGCAGCACTTCATTGATTTTTCAAAAAGACATAAAACTATCCCAGAGTATCTTCTCAACCTGCATGCAGTCTGAGATCATCACTCTCCCAAAGCCGTCATGAAGGCTCATGAAGCTTTGAATGAATTGAGTAGCTTTGATCAGGAAACAGCTGCAGACTGTACATTTGGTTTAAGATTAGTCTTAGATTTGTAAATTAGTCTGACTGATAAAAGTGAAGGTTATGCTGAAAATCATTTACTAGTGGGCCTATGGGCACTAAACCTATGCCCTGTCAGACTGAAGCCAAACCCAAATGGAAAACTGGAAAAAAGATGGAAAGATGAGTAAAAGCATACAAAAATATGCAAAGAATGAAAATCATTGTTTTGGTTTGGTAGATATTATGGTTTTCATTTACATAATTATTGTTCCTGCTTACAGTTTTAAATTGCATTTATCCACAAGTTTCCGGGGGAGGTCACTGGGGAAATCACTATACAGCTGATACTTCCATTGCTTGGTGGACATAGCATTAGTAACAAAGCATCATAATAACTGGTGCACCAGTAGCACTTTCAAGGCTTCAGAAGCATTAGCAAAGTGGGCCAAGCAATATTAATAGTGTTTGTACATTTCACTCGATAAAGTTGCTGACCGGGACATTCATGAAGGAATCATATGCTGTCAGAGTTGCTCTAAAAACAGGGAATTAGTGTACTGTTGGCATGGAAAAGGCAGGAAGTCACACCAATAATTTGCCCAAGATACATGTATCATGGGAGTAGGAATATAGTGGATAGAAAAACATTTTTCATTCATGATACTACATGTTTTTTTTACATTTTTATTCCAGTGAGTGCATTTTCGATGGAGTGAAAATGTGAACAAATCGGTCAGCATAACATCTAAATAAAATCCAAGACTAACACAGTCGATTGAGCTAATTTTACAAATAGCCGTTATTTAAATGTAGGCTAGCTTCCTTGTATCTAGTGTTACCAAAATGGCAGCATTTGAATTAGACTCCTAAATCAGAATTGACAAGATTTTGTTGACATGGCGTGAGTGCAGCATGCTCGTTGCTATAGAAACCTGTTGTCGGTTGTTGTGTTGTCAGTTGGTAACTCAGGGATTTACTGGCAGGCTAATTTATGTGGTTACATTTGAATTCATTTATCAAATGGATTTCTTAGAGACATTTGTTTTGTTTGTTTGAATGTTTAACCAGCCAACCAAGTATTGTGTTCCCCAAACTCATTGTCTCTTTGCATTATCACTCCCCGGATTAAAATTTGTAAACAAGATGATCCTGTAAGCATAATCCAAACATCCAAACAGACAGAACGCTTCCAGATGGAAAAAAAAACATGTGGCCCTGCAGATGGAACCATTTTGATTTACATATCTTCTTCTGTCTAATGTTGTGACGCAGCACACATTAACCACGTGGCCATTTGGATCAGTCCCGCCTCGGTCACTACATTAACTGAATGCAAAGTGTAAAACAAGTTTGACTACAGGCCGACTATCCTGTGGTTTTAGTTCCTTCTGATTCTGATTTAGCTTGTTTTTGTTTTTCATTATGATACAACAAACATATATGAATCACAGTGCCATCTTTTCTAAACTCCGGTGCAATTACATGCAGAGTGACTTCTGAATTTTGGATTAAAAGAGGAATGAATAAATGGTATAGATTTAGCTGGAAGGGTTATTGGAAAGTGTCCAACACCAGAACCAGGGTCTAGAGTTCAGCCCAACTGTCTGGCAAAAACTGCAGCAGGTATTACCTGAGGCCGGCTGTTTCAAATCCTCTTTTCAGTGGCTGGAAACTATTTTAATGGGAAACACAGGGACGGATAATACAAAAAAGACTTAGGAGTTAGAACTTCCTTCTTCTCCAGGCCCAATTAGATGTTGGCCTGTTTCTGTCAGGAATCTTTCAGCAGTTTTTCAGGGGTATCATAGTTTATTACACCAGCAGCACTTCTCCTCTCCACAGCGGAGAGAATACAATCCCCTGAGAGAAACAGAGAAAACGAGGATAAAAAAAAAAATAAAAATCCAGCTCACTGTTGACAGTCTCTTTAGATGTGACATGCCAGTCATAATACCCCTGTGGTAATGAAGTGATATTTCATGTAATAATTCCTCCTGGTAAATTGCTGGATAATACGCTAATTTGTATCAAATTAAATGCAATCAGGCATTAGCATGCTCATTACCGACCTGGCCCCGACTGCTGCCATGGAGAATATCTCCCACATGCGGCACACAATGTCAAGCTATCTGCAGCAACTGCTTCCATTCACCGCGGGAATCTTGCAGGTGTGTACACATACACTCACTTTCCTGGATCTTTACTGGAAGCAGTTGTGCAAGTTTAGGTGAATTTAGGGTTCATTCCAAGTAATCTAATGGTTTTCACTTCCCTCGTTCCTGGCAGGTATTCTTGACAACAGATGAAGTCTGCTTGTGATTGCATTCATTTTCAAGAACAGTGTTGGAAAACAACACTCGCAAGATGAACAAGTAATAAAATAAAAAAGTAACGATAACAAGTCTATTTATAGCCCTCGTCCAGAGCAGAGCCAAACCAAGCAAAGAGACAAGCCAAAACCAGCCAAACCAGCCAAAAACAAGAGGCAATAGAAAGTAAACAAACAAGTTAACTCTTTGTTCTCCTTGTGTTCAAGTCCTGTCTTCATCCTGCCTGCCTGCCAGCCTGCCTGCCTGCTTGCCAATCCCGTTTGTTTGTCTACCTGCCTGCTCGTGAGCCTGCTTCGCCTCCCTGCTTCCGGGTTCGCTACTCCCCACGCCTCGATCCATCTCAGCGTTGGACATCGCCGCGCCTGACTGTGAGTCTCCCACCAGTTGTCTCGGCCGGCTGGCCGCACACTGGTCTTCACAGAACACGGCTGCGCTACCACCACTACCAAGGAGTAACCGACGAGCCACGGCTAGTTTGGCTAACGTTAGCCACTTCCGTTAGCCACTTCTTGCTTCTGACTAGCTACCAAGCTAAAATAAACTTGCTACCTACTAAGTGCTGTGTGTCTGAGTTTGCATTTGAGCTCCGATCCCTGTTTATCCG
>OMLP01046360.1:59545-69667 GCA_900302685.1 Spondyliosoma cantharus
GCCTGCCTGCCTGCTTGCCAATCCCGTTTGTTTGTCTACCTGCCTGCTCGTGAGCCTGCTTCGCCTCCCTGCTTCCGGGTTCGCTACTCCCCACGCCTCGATCCATCGTCGGACATCGCCGCGCCTGACTGTGAGTCTCCCACCATCTGTCTCGGCCGGCTGGCCGCACACTGGTCTTCACAGAACACGGCTGTGCTACCAAGGAGTAACCGACGAGGCACGGCCAGTTCGGCTAACGTTAGCCGCTTCTTGCATCTGACTAGCTACCAAGCTAAAATAAACTTGTTACCTACTAAGTGCTGTGTGTCTGAGTTTGCATTTGAGCTCCGATCCCTGTTTATCCGTAACATACAGGGCTCTAACTGTGATTGCCAGGGTCTTGAAATGAATTCTGAATTGGATAAGCACCCAGTATGAAGACCTAGGGATCTGTGTCACAGGGGATCGTTTGGTGGACCCAAGTCTGACAGTCATTTGGTACAACTTGTGTGGTTTATGTGAGTGAAACTTGTACTTACAGTAACTGTCTGTGTGGCCGATATGCGTCGGCCTAGTTTTTAATCATGCAGCCACTAAAGGGTTTTTAACTCCCGTATGAAGCAGTGTGTTTTGTTACTTTAAGCGACAGTGGTTGCCTATCTGGAGTACAGGTTTGTGTTACCTTACATGCTGCCCTTAGGCGGCCCTATTTGGCAAGCAACACTCAAACGCTGACACAAATAATCCACAAGAAACGCCTCCAAGAATAACCAAATCCATGAGATTTATTAACAAAAAGCCAAAGACCACCAAGACAATAGATTGAGACTTTCAAAAAGACATTAAGTTATAACACAACAGTACTGAAAGGCATCAAGGTCAGCAGTCTCTACCCTGGAAGCCAGTGGCGGTGCTAGCTTTCATGACGCCCTGGGCGGCTGCCCATACCGCACATATGAAAAACCGCCCCTGCTGGAAGCCTCGCCCTTCTGATGTTGGCACAGGAGCTTTTAAACAGCCAGGTGGACCTCATTAAACAGGCAAGTTGTAGCTAACCTGGGCAGAGCAAGAGAGGGACACATAATGTAACAGGTCCACTGTCAAACTGTCAGGTCCCGTCTTGTTTTCTCACTATATATGTGGATCGATTAATTTGAATTTTCTTTTGTATGTATATACATTTTTTTTTGTCTATCAGCTATCTCTCCTAAAGCGCAAAAAAACAATACAAAACAAAACAAAAACAGAAACAGACTGCAAACTAATGACTCAACACACAATCATCAAATCATCAAAGTGACCAAATATTCTTTGTCATGCATCGCATGCCAAGCAAATAAAAAAGTCAAGTTGATTTGTATACCAAACTGAAACCAGAAGCTTCCTGGAATTCAAGACAATCCATTAAAAACACCTTACATTGTGCTTTGGACAATGGAGAGCAATAAATAGGCTAAAATATGCAAAACCATAGACATGTGATTTGTTTCTGTGGGCTAAAGAATTAATGATACTGATGATGAATGATTGCTCTCACGTGGTAGGACAGCTCTGATGTATAGTCTTCCTCCTTCAAAGGTCTTTGGAAGATGCTTTGTAAAAGTTAACAAAGCATGTGTGAACCCTGAACCACTGCCCTCACTGCGGTCTGCAATCCCACAGATCCTTCATTCTGTGGATTTGTTGATGCTCCTGAAGCTGCAGGGTGGTGCTAAGTTATCGTTATTTGTTGAGTGTTTTCCAAATGCATCACATCACAGTCTCTGTGCCTTTGTGTGGAGGCCAATCGATTCCCAGCTTGTATCATGTGTAATCCTCCCCTGCAGAGCAGAAAATCCACTGTTAATGTGTCTCAATGTGAATAAGAATGTAGTGTTTTTGTCATTAGGGGAGATTGAAACATAGTAAACAACCGCAGATGACTGGCTCATGAGACTCCCTGTCAGTTTGAGGATCTCCCTCTGTAAATTACTGGTAACAGGAAAGTCTTTTCTGTTCTTTATTATAAACGATTGTTAAAGAAAGTATAATTGATCCCTTACATCCAGAGTTTGAGATCAGGTCTTCTGGTTGCATTTTTGAATCCAAAAGTTACAAAAATGCTGTCTTACTCTCTGCAACAAATTCACCTCATTGACTTATAAAGTGACGATTTGAAGATTAAAGTCTTGTTTCCCCTTATTACAGGTTTAATGGTTTATGATTTTTAAAGTTTTTTATTGAGAATTTAACTTATTTTGAAATTGATTTTGTGCATTTAGTTTTTCTCTGTTCCTTTATATTAATTCATTCACCGCTGGTGTCAAGAGAACATAAAACATAAACATAATGAAAGAAACGAGACCTGTGAAACATGAGTACAGTGTTGATGTCGATGAAAACTACATAAAACCCAAGGTGTAATGAATCTGAATTGCCCTTTAAACCCCATGTGTCCTTTCTCTTTCCTTAAATTCAATCCTGCCACATGGATACTTTCACCGAGGACATTTTGGATTAACTCTTCTCTTGACAGCAGAGGAACATCTGGAGGTTTTTGGGTAATGTCGGAGGAATTTTCATATCTGATTCTCCTAAGAAAATGTGCTTGTGTTTTTACTTCTTGCGGTTTTACACTGGGCACAGATAATTTGTCTCTAACTGTTTTCTATGGTTCAAACAATCCTATTCTTTCAGTCTCTTCTTTCATTCTCCCACTCTATCATTTAATGAATATGGTGCCAGCCTGCGATGAATGACCCAGCGCTGCCGCAGCGCCAACCTTGCACTGTCTGACACGAAGACAAATTGATGAAACCCTCTGGAGACACCTGTTGAGTTATATGCATCTCCTGTGAGGTCGAACAAGGACTGCAGTGTATCCATGTAGTGCCTCTCATCATCTGTCACATGTTGATTTACTCTGGTTCAAATCCAGGTAAATTCTTCCTTTTTTTTTTTCTACCTCGGAATCCAGATGGTTCAGCAGATAAATGGACGGATAGAAAAGATGGAAAGAATTAGCAGATACTTTCTCTAGAAAGCGTTGCGTCGCTGTTTTTCAGGCTGTTACATCATTTACTGTAAACTGGGGTGTTTGTGTTCTGTACATTCTGTAAATGTGAAAAGATGTGATGATGTGATGAGAAGAGGGTGATTATTTTCCACGGTGCAGTTCACCGGCTTCCTGTTTGGCTTCCCGTTTGCCTTCACCTATAGCACCGAGCTGGGTTGTACTAAATATGTTCAAATCTTTCCTGTCTTCCTCTGTTCTGTCTTCCGGAGCCTTAGTTTGATCCCATGGTTTATTTGTCTTAATCACCCAGAGGAACAAAGACAGAGCCGAGACCAAAGAAGGCTTTAGTACAATCATACTTCCAAGCCAGGAAAACAAACTCACTTCAGTCAGAGGTTCTGTCTCTTTCTTTTCTCTCTCCAGAGTTCCTGAACTTCGTTCTTATCATTTATTTTCATTATTGTCTTTGAGTGACGGGCCTTGCATTAATTCAAGATGACTCTAAACTGGCTTAGCATGGTGCGATGTGTCGCTGTGATCAAAATAAAGAATTAAAAATACATTAAACTTAACGTTTTGTCTCCACAAGCCATCTGAATTTTTTCCATGGTGAGACAACAGATCATATCACAGTGCTTGTTGTACTTCTGGAGAACAAAAGTGCAGTGGTAACTTTCACAGTAACACAAATGATGAAGTGCAGGGATGGAATAAAGCGAGTAGAAGTGTGCTGTGTACAAACACATCTAAACAATTTGTCCGTTGGCCTCTGACGGCCTCCTGTGTTTGCTCCGCTGTGTGCACTACTGACCCATTCTGCAGCACTGGAGTACAGTACAAGGCTGCCCTCTCATAACCCGCCAATGTTCCACCATAAAACATTATTTCAGAAATGTGTCGTAACCTTAAAACTAAACGCGTTGCTGGATTTTTACTCTGAAAGGAGGAAGAGGTGAGTGGTTTTCAGTGTGTCAGGGCCTGAAAATGACTTTAGCATGACGTGCATCTGCTTTGTGATTCTAGTCATAAATGCGTTACGTAAAGTATTGCTGCTTTAACTGTTGTCAAGGATGCACCCTGTTCCCTGTTTGACTCGTCTGTGTTTTGCATTTGGTTGCTTGATGGACTTGGGGAATCATGGAGAATGCAGTCTATACTGTAATATATGATGGTTGAGTGGCTAATAACACACCTCATTGAGCCTCACATTATGTTTGTGTTGACATTACGCATTCTTTTCTTCTTAGTCACAGAGCAGAGGTATTTTTGTGCTTTAGCTTGAGAAACCACTGGGTTTTAGTGAAGGAACGGTTTCATACTTTGAGGAATGGGCCTTTTCGCTTTCTTGCTGCAAATTTGATCAACCGATTGCTACCAATCTCGTGTCTGTGCACTTAACATCAAGCCAGGCCAGCAGCCAGTTAGCTTAGCTTAGCATGCATGCACCATACAGCACCTGGCTACATTGAACACATAATTTATTTCCCAATTTTACACAAAAATTGTTCATAAAGTGTTGATATTTTATTTTATTAAATTAAGCTAAGCTAAACTTAACTAAGCTAAGATAAACTAAAATAAGATAAGCTAAGCTACCCATCTCCAGGCCATACTTATTGTGATATCAACATTTGATCATTTTTCTCTGTGGCTTTGTTGGCAGTGTACATTGGGATTTTAGAGTTGTTGTTGTTTTTCTGCAGAAAACAGCTGACTGCTGCAGCTAAAATGATGCTAGTTAGAATGGTGAGTGTGAATATGCAGGCTATGAAACCAAAACAATGCGCTGAGACTCGATATATGTACCCGAGATATAAAGCTCCAAGCAGCTCCTTTCAAACTATTCCTTTTTTACGAGGAAGAAAGCGTCAGTCTGCATATACAGCACGTATGTATTGTGGGATTGTTAAAGCTATTGGGAGTGAAATATCAGTGCAGCAGCAGAGCATAAAGTGTATAAAAAGTGGGACTTTTATGATGCCGATATCTGCGTGTTCTGTTTCGGTGTTTCAGAGGTCCATATTGAATGCCTGTAAGTTTGTCTGGTATCCTATCTGCTGTCAGCTCTAAGCTGCATGCCTGATCCACCCATGTAATGCGGTTATTTATCTTTCAGATGGAGGATCCATCCCGACAAGCGCCCTCACATAAAGTATGCACGTTTGCACAGACACAGTGAGCGTGCACGCACTATACTCAAACAAAGGCTCACAAAATGAGAACCACATTGAGCTTTTGGTCACTCTTTTTTGCTCTCTGAGACAAATTTAGAGTGGATGAATTATATTTGTCTCTTTTCTTTGTCCTCTTGTCCCCCTAAATCCTTCTGCCTCATCATCAGCAACACTGCTGTCCCCCGTGGCTTTCCAGAAAGAAAGATTTGCTGCCACATGGCAGTTGGCAATAACACTTGCCTGTCTATCACTGTGGTTGTGGGTCTAATTTTCACAAAAAGAATTACTGGTCCTGGCCTGTGGTGTAAATGTGAACAGTTTGAGCATACCGATGAAGAATGATCTGTAGGTTTTTTGACTTTTCCAAAATCCTTTGCAGATGTGGAAAGATGCACATATGTTGTTCACCCGTTTTGTGTGTGTGTGTGTGAGAGAGAGAAAGAGTGTGTGAGGTTTTACCATTGTGTAGTTGTCGAAAAACAACTGTTACTACAATCAGAAATGAAGTCATCCTCAGGTGCATCCAGGTACTGCTGCAATTTTGACATTGATTACTTCATATTACAACCCTAATTTCCTAAATTCGGACGCTGTGTAAAACTAATCTGCAAATGAACTGAGTTTACCAACATCAGTTTTACAGCTATGTACCTGAGCCCCGGTCGTAAAATCCTTTATATAATCACGTTTCACAAAGTGGTGGACCTCACCTCATCCTTACTTGTGAACAACTCAGCCTTTTAAGTATGCTCCTTTCATATCCAGTCTTGACACTATCACCTACCACCTGTCACTCCTGTCACACTTAATCTGTTTACCTGTCGAATGTTCCAAAGAAGTCTTTTTGACCATTCCACAACTCTCCCAGTCTTTTGTTGTAAGTGAAATAAGTGAAGTTGATGAGATGAAACATTAAAGGTGTTATTGATAACATTCAGATACTGAATGTGGTCATTCCATTCCCCCCTTCCATTGCTTTCACGTCACATCACAGATGTTGTTCGAAACATCTGCCTCCTCAAGTGGTTGCCAGTTTGTGCACTGGCTAACGCTAGCTAGCTAGCTAACGTTAATGCTGGGGCAGTACAGTGTGGTGGGTGCATACTGTGGGACTCATTTTTATGTCACGTGATACCAACAGTGTTATACTGTTGGCTGACAAACCTGATTACAAGAAAACAGAAACAACAAAATGTTCAGTATGAGATTTGAATGTACTGTCTTTAAACTGTTTTCAATTGAATAAATTGAAAAAAGGATTTGCAGATTATCACCTTTTTGTTTGTTATGTTTTACTCAGCAACACATCAGAGTTGTTAGTTGATAGGGTGCTGTCATCCACACATGAAAAAGATGCCGTGTGTGCACACAGTGAAACTGAACGTGCCTGTGACCTTGGAGAATATTTGGAAGAATATTCCATACATCATATTTTCCACTTTGCTACAGATTGCAGCGCAGAGCCCGTTTATCTGGCAGAAAAACCAGACTTACTGTACTGCCACACATCCCGACAGGCACATAATAAATTTCCAAAAATGGAGCAGGGTCAGAAGTCAGAGACTTTCTTTCACAAATATGTGATATAATATTGAAGTTACAATATAGAAACGTGGCAATAAAGTGATGACAGGAGAGCATGAGTTCTGTGGTGTGGCATGAAGTGGAGTGTAAGAAGTATGAATGTGAGCCTTTTCATCCTCAAACTGCTCTGACCTGGTATGGAAGTCTGTAATTTAATAAGCCGCTCCATTCATGGCAACGGCAGGTCGGAAAAAGTGAGTGGAAAAAATCTAAATTATTGTCTTTTTCCATACTCAAAATCACAACCAGTCCAAGTGAGGAAATTTGCACACGCTCAACTGAGCTGTGAAGGACCTTCTGCTTTTGGCCACAGCAGCAAACGTTTTCCAATCGCCTGCAGCTACTGGAAGGAAGACATCGAGGAGGATGCAAAAAGAAGAAGAAAAAAAAAGCCATCATCTTAAAATTTTAACATGTCAGTTTTATATTGGGAAGGATTTTGGTGTGTCTTTTTCCACCTGAGTAAAGGAGATCCTTCTTCATGCAGTGCAGTGTGAGTGGCTATAAGTCTGTGGATGACAAGGAGAAAATCCTGTTGTCTCCTTCAGCATCATCAACTTTATGGAAACTTACGTACGCATAAACTGATGTACGTGTGTAAGAGCAGTCCATTTTTTTTTTCTGTACCCATCCTTGACACAGTTTTCCGGCTGCGTGGCGCATGTTGGCAGGTGGGGCTGATGATGTGTTGAAAAGCCATAAAATGAAGGAAAAGAATGACAAATCTGTGATGACAAAAGCAGAACGAGGACAACGTGCCTGACCCATTGTCCTCGATCCTACGCATCATTCACAAACCCCTGAAGGACAAAAGGAGAGCTGGAAAAGGATTATTGACGCAAGAGGGGATTAAAAGATGGCAGAGCAAGAAGAGGAGGATGACACACTGAAGACAAAGTGAAAGAAAGAGACTTAATAATTTCCTAAAAGCTTTTGATTCACTTCTGGAATGAGGGAGTGTTGACAATAGCTGTGAAGTATTAGTAATATATTAGTGTTAGTAATAACATTTTAGGAAGTAACTCAAAGTCGGTGATAAACAGACATGTATTTACTGCACAGTAGAAGAGTGATGACAGGCTGCAATCTGGTAGCAAATGGAAGATAAAACTTGAATCCACCTATGATCAAAAGAGGCCCGAAGCCTCAAGTCTTAAAGGTACATCTTTCATTAGTGCTGGACTGAAGTGAACCTGACAGACTGACACAATCGCCTCTGTATTTTAAAAGCACCAAGTGCAGAATTTCCATGTGTTTATCGCATTTTTTAAATTGTTCATCATGTTTATTTAGATTTTCTTTTGAAAGCAATAGACAATTTCAGTGAACAGTGTGGCACTGCATGTTTTCTGCCCCTTCTCAAAGTCTCTCCTCTTTGTTAGGTGGAGGGTGTGGTCCTAAAATGCTTGTAGCAGTGGTGGATGGAAAGGCACAGCAATTCACATTTTCCTCTGACAATTTTCTGGAAATTTTGTTGAAACCTGCGCTAAATTTAGATGGAAACTTGACCAGTTTCTTTTCTGATAAATCCACTGGGAAGCACCAGTCACTAATGACTTCAACTTCACTTTTTGTACACTTGGGCTTTTAGTCGCCGCGCTAAAAGCTGAGTTCCGTTCTCAACTCTATGACTGTGTTCGTGGTACCCATTTTGTCTGTTCTAGTGGACAAGCGCACAGGCAGATGACATCATTTCCTCTGTGGATGACTGCAGCAGTCAGGTTGATAAACAGAACTGAAAAAAAAAAAAAGTCAAAAGGCAGAGAGCTCTCCTACCATTGGCACCCGGCTCTGGATTGGAGCAGCATCTGTTGTGATTGCGGCTGTTTTTTCCCTACAAGATCTTGCTCTGCACCCGTCTCTCTCGTCCAGGGCTGGCAGACTCTGATCAGCTGAACAGAGGCTATTAGTTTGGTGTTTCTCAATCTAGTGGCTTGACCTTCCAAAGGGTCACACGACTAAATTAAGGGGTCTTCAGATGATTAATGGGAGAGGAAAGGAAAATTTAAAAAAAAGGAAAGTTGTCCTACAAAGATCTGTATTCAGTTTTTGGACTATTTTTTCTTCTTTCTGGAGAAATTTTTGGCTAATTTTACAACTTTGGGCTTCCAACAATTACTTAAATGAAACCATCTGACCGGTTAAAGGGGAAATCACTCTGCTAATAACTCAGACATCTGCAGGGGTTGGAAACCAAAAGAGTTGGGATCTACTAGTCTATTGTTTAGCAATGCATCATATTTTAGGCTTATTATCTGAAAAGTAACTAGCCTCTAGAGCTGTAGAATAAATGTAGTGGAGTAGAAAATACAATGTATTCCTCTGAAATGTAGTGAGTAAAGTATAACAAGAGCTTGAAATTAAAATATTTAAGTAAAGTACATTAGAATAGTTTTTCCCACTCCTGTGTGGAGAAGATGTCTTTTGAAGAAACAATATTGGGTAAATAATGTGGATGTCCTTATCTGGCTTGTTTCCCCTCATCCTAATGCAAAGCAGCTTCGGTCATAACAGATTACACCCCACACTTTTGTCGTTTTTATAGTGTACAGTCTATGATTCATCTGTGTCTTAATGGGTTCTGGCGGGATGAAGGCCGGGGTTCCACTGAAACAATTTGTTCAGGGACTTCCTCCGAAGACACACCTCCTCTGGCGTGCGACATCATTTCCTGTCTCGTGTGATGACACGTGGGTTATAATCAAATGCATCGGAGGGTGGAGATGTTGGACCACAACACACACACATAGTGTATGCACGTGTGCGCAGACATGTGTGAGCCGCACTCATAGCACACATTTGTTGTCCTTGAGGACCAGTACTGGCTGAGAAATCTGGCTGACCACCACTAAAACTGGCTCAGATCACACACACACACGCACACTCACAATTTTGGACGCAAACAAACGCAAAAACTGAACTCACTGGCTGTACACAATAATATACTATGAGTTAGACTTCAAAGAAAACCCATGATGCAACACTGCTTCCATGTGTCTGTTAGAACAGCAGAGAATTATATCTGAATGTGCGACACATGGTTGCAAAAAGCATGTTTTTATTAGCTGGTCTGGGCTGCATGTGATGTTAATGTTTCTTTTTATCATTGGCAGAAAATATATTTATAGATATGATGATGAGACACATTGTTTCCATGGAATATAACAGCAGTCATACGCTGTGAACTGAAAACTTCTTGGATGTGAACAGTTTATGTGACTCTTCCAATTACCCTTCAAATGTTCTTGACTGAAGTGAGTGTTCACGTTTATGCGGCATTGTGGGGAACCTGGAAGTCTCCTCCTGTTGCAGGGACTTGGCTTCATTCTGGGGGCCAAAAAGATGCTTCTCCCACATTTAACAGCTTGTTTTAGGCTTATTTTTCAGTTT